>JAZAVJ010000022.1:0-267833 GCA_037954315.1 Neonectria punicea | reverse complement strand
AAAAAAAGAAAGAAACTGGAAATTTTCGCCTCTGTGGAAGGCCCGGTATTTTTTTGTTTCACTTTACACCCCCTCCCTCCCCCGCTGCGGAAAACACGGAACCGTTTTTCTTGGCTGTGGTTTTTTTACACTTGGATTCTTGGCGGCGATGCGATGCGATGCGATGCGCGGCGTCGATGACGTAGTTGCAGCTGCACAGCACCCGGATGCTTCTGCTTGGTCCCTTGCATGCGGCTTTGGCATATTTTTCAGAACCCTGACCCGTGGCTTAACGTTAACTATTGGGTCGTTTTTCCTGTTTCGAAACAAGAGGTGAGAAAAAAAAATTCGATGATGCGTGTTCAACTAACAAACTGCAAAACCGGAATCTTGCCACAATGCGGTTTTTTCGGATATCTGCAAACCCCCATTTCCCCTTTCACAAGGTTGCCCGTTTTCTTTTCTTCCCTCCCCCCCCCCCCTCTCGCGCGTTGTCTCATCTGGCAGACCACATGCGCGTTGCAGGGTGACATGAGGGGGTCATTCGAGATCTGAGCCTTTTGGTGCTGGGCGCCAAACGACCACCACGTTGCATCCGGGCGTGAGGCCATCCCGTGGTGGGGGTTTCGCATCAGGTCACTCCCAGAGGGAGCCTTGGAGACAACGTGAGCCCGCAACGTGTTCAGCCTCACTGTTGGGATGGTGTCGTTCGATCGCTTGGGCTGCCTCGCGATGCGGTTTTTCGACGGCCCAGACCTGGACATGTCCCGGTTGTGTGCTGTCTTTGTGGTATTGGAGACGTCGCATTCGGGCAGCATTCGCTGACACTGCGGCGTTGCTGTTGGTCGGTTGCGGATGTAGTTTGCACTGTATCATTTCCCATGCTCCAGTATTCGGCCCATTGTATACTGCTGTTGGTCGACGGTATGGAAATCCAACGCGGCAGCGATTGATCTGCAAATGCCTCGGCTCGACATGAATGACTCTTGTCTCTCTCTTTTAGCTCGTGCCATCTTCACAAACAAACCCTCCTGTTTCACCCGCCCGATCTGCAACCCGCCGTCCCCGGGAGATCTCGCGCCGGTCGCGTGCTCACGCGATGCCGGCCGGACAGGCGAAACGGCTCGCCCCGACCGCCCTTCTGCCCGAGCTGCCAGCCACGTGGTGCACCCCCGATCGCCGTGGTCGAGTCGTATCCGGCCGGCGACGGTACGTGCGGCTCGTCTCTTCTTGGCCTTATCTCAGGCGGCGGCAAGGGCGGGTTCGGATCCCTGAATCGCGGGACGCGGGATGTAGTCTGTAGCGCTCCGAGATCGTCTAAAGTGCTCGCATTAGTGACAAATACCGGCGTGGGGTCCTGTTACGTCTGCTTGTCCGTTTTGCCGGAGTGTATATCGTCGTTCGTCTCTGATGCGGATTGAATGAATTCCATATGGCAACATCCTTGTGCGCGTCGTGGTTCGGCAGCGTCAGCTGGTTGTAGGGAGAGACGTGGCTCGAGTCCGGATGAGGCATCTTGTTCAGCGTTGCGAGGCATTCGTAGACCTTCTTGTACTTCGAGTGGGTAACCCACAAAGGCACTCCCTACGAAGGCGCAAGGGCATATGTGCCGAGCGTAAGGCCATCCATGTCTGGTGAACTTTGCGCAAACGGGGAATCCTACGTCCATCCCTTCTGCGAACAAAGTCCGAATAGCCTGATGCCGAGTTTCGCGAGTTTCTCGTGGGCTCTGGAGCATCCACTTGCCGTCCGAGTTGGCTCGCTGCACCGTGTTCTCGACGACGCACATCTGGTCGGTCAGTCATCCAGTCGTGACGCACGAAACAGCATTCTCGTGTAGGAGACCACAGGTAGTTGAAGCCAGCCAGCAAAGGCGGGTACTCGTGTTGTCGTGTTTCTCGTCGAGGTTCTTGGGCATGTTCCGGAATCTGTGGGAGAGTCAAAGTCCGGAGCGCCGGGGGAAGTTCCTCGACTGCTGGTGACGTCCGTGTTGGCTCGAGGAGATGTAGAACGAGGCTTCCACCTTTGTCCTCTCGGGAGGTGTTTTTATGTATGCTCTTACTCACCTGTTGGTCCTTCTACAACGAGGAGGCAAATGGCCAACACTACGATGAGGACAGCCGATTGATAGCTTCGAGGAATGATCACATTCATGATTCCCAATTTCGCCAACGGTCCGAACTGGATGTGTGGACGTGACCATCATATTCTGCCGCAGACGTTTCGGTATACTGCGGGCCAGTCGCCTTCATCGTTGAACCGGGGAACAGGTCAGCGACAGATCTGGTAGCATTAGGGTCTTCTTCTGGCGAGCTATTACCGTTTGCTTTACATACGCTCTTCCGTGTCGTCGAATAGAAGGCTTCGTGGAACTTGGTTGGATTGGTGGCCAGCAACTCGGAGAGTGTGTGAATGGACGACAAGCTGATTGTAGGGTGCCGAGAAGAAGCCAACTATTGGAGAACAAAGACATGACCACACGCAACTCGGCGGCTGGGGCAGTAGAAGCGTCTAGCCCCTGCTCTAAACACTTACTGACTGCCCGTGTGTAAACCCAGACGCAGCAGGTCAGATCAGGAGTAGACAGGCGGATGGGCCAGGCAGGCTAGCAGTCCAAGCCCTCTTAGATTCGAATCGTCTCAATACACGATCCTTTCCGGAGATGGAGCCAAGGGTGCGCCACCAATCGGCCGTGGGAACGCGTTAAAGACGTCTACTACGGTTATTGACTACTATGCATGTGGAGTAGCCCGGAGAATAGTCATGCGGCACTACGCCTCAAGTGTACAGGGGTGATGTTTCGCGAGCTGGGACATGATGGGATGTGGTCAATCTGGTGGTTAGTTGAGAAGTACATTAACAGAGACCAATAATTTCCTTGATACTGTTCCATATCTTCTCTCCACTCAGATCAGAACTGTCGAGTCGCGACGGGGGCTGTAGGGCTGAGTGTCACCGATGCACAACAACAGACGGGGCGAGTTTCAGGACCAGGATCGCAATGCACGGACGGGCTGGCGCATGATTCTGCTGCATTGTTTGCCATTGCTTCAGTCTATTTCTGTCTATTCCGGCCCAATCGTCCGTGCCGTTAGCCTCGGCAAGTCTCGTCTCCCTTATTCATTCCAAGCTCAGGGCCAAAGAAATGCGGAAAATCCCCTTGGTCGAGACCGGCGAGAGGCGTTGTGCCTGGAACGCTCCGTAGGTAACAAGCTTTGTCGTCGTACCGAAAGCCTGGATCCCCAGTCCGTGGACATGGCGCTGCGCCTTGAAGGCAATTGTGTTTTTTTTTTTTTTGTGTGTGTTTGCTAGGCTGTGGCGGAATAGATCAGGTCCTGAACCGGTCGTGGCGTCTTATTTGCGCGTCCAAGCTGAATGAGTGTGACAGTTTGGAGTAACTTTATGCAGCCTACCGGACTACCCAATGCAGTAACCCCCCTTCAGCAGCCTCTCGATCTGCGTTGGATTGCCCAGCTGAATCCTTTGGGTAACTGCAACCCTGGGCTGCGACTCTTTTGATGCAAGCTGCCTGGTCGATCCTCCGCATTTGCGACTTGGCGCAAAAGAACAGTAATCTCCCGTTCTTTTTCCGCATCTTTCAGGCGTCCCCCGTCGTCAGCATCACCCACCCGCGGACACCGGGATGCCGTCATTCTTACGGACTTGCATCTCAGCCCTTTTTTTTTTTTTCGCGTCGCAAGGATGGTATCGGATCTCTCGGGGACGACATGGCCTTATTACACCGCCCGAGGTTCCTTTTTTGGCTCGCCGCGGTTTGACTCACTACGCGGCGTGCGTACCATCGCATGTCGCCGGCGCAACCGCCGCCGCCTTCTTTTCTCATCATCATCCATCTTCAACTCTCCGAGTTCTCTGGCTCGAACCTTATCGCTCGAGCATCGGACCAGGGGCGTTCTCGTCACCAGCTAAGAAGACCCCTTGTGACCATGGCTTCCCTTATCTAAGCTTCTCGTTTCGCAAGCCAAGAACCAAAAAAAAACAAATGGCTGCACGCGACTACTAACAAGGAGAAAACAAAGGAGGGAAAAGGGCCCAGATCTTGATGAGGCTTGTTTGGGCTGTTACTGATGATTGCGTGGTTGTGTGCGTGCTCAGCCTGGCTTGGTTTTCTGGCTGCTGATGATGATGATCAGCAGGCTGCCGCTGCCACTCTTTTCCAACCCTTGTCAGCTTAATGATCCTGTTGATCCCATTCGAGGTTTGCTTCGCGAGTCTGTTCCATGATGTCGCTATTCCATGCCACCATGACACTATCCACAACTGTTCGTAATGCCGCTACCCGTGATGCCCTCTCTCTCCCTTCACCTCCCCGCATTCCCATTCGCCCTCGTCGGCAAACCTTGCTATCCGGCCCAGCACAGCCGCCGCCCCTCGTCGAAAGTCTACTCTGCCGTCCCGTAGCCTCCTCTACCAAACCAACCCGGAATCTTGCCATATCTCAGCCCTCGTTTCCTTGTACCCTCCACCACTAGGCCTGCGGCCTCCTCCTGCGGGCTGCGGCATGTGACGACGCCCACCACCCTCCATCACCGTCTCCTCTGCAGTGGCGTTCGCCAAAAAGTCTCGCCCGTTCGCCTGCGGCCGTTGGGCACCGACTCCGCGGACGAGGGTTTGCCTGCGCCCAGGGAATACATAAGTATATAGTAGCCCGCCTCGCTTTGACCCTTTCGCACTTGGGATCGAGTCTTGGGATCGAGTCTAAAACAAACAAACAAACCAAAGCAGAGCCCAACCAACCAACCAACCAGTCTACCCCTGGCATTCGATATAAGCAGGGTCCTGCCTGGTGATGACGACCCACCTCGACCCAGCCAACGCATCAACGCATCAATTTTGCAACGAGCGACGACGAGGCGATTGAGACCCGAGTGCCAGAAAAAGCAAGGAAGAAGAAACTCCATCAACACGATAGTTTGCTCGGGGGCAATTGAAGTCATAAACCCGTCGGCCTGCGCTCCCACCGCCTGTTCTCAACACCACACATCACCACACCACTTACACTGAAGGCGATCACACAACAACACTTACACTACACCACAATCCACACCCACCATGCTTCGAGAAAACCGCCCCGGCCGCCTCTCCATCGTCTCCGTCGTCTCCGCCTGGAGCTCGCCCAGCGACGACGGCGTCCTCGTCACCAAGCACCACGTGCCCTCCATGCAGCGCAGCCGCCAGTCGAGCACCTGCTCCGACCAGAGCTGCGAGGCCATGACGGCCGACGAGACGCGCGACCTGTGGAAGTGCATGCTGGAGCTGCAGCTGCGGTACGGCTGCTACAACTCGACCCGCATCGACATGGCGCTCGACGCCGGCGAGCACGGCGTCGACTTGATGCGTATGTTTATTCTTTGTCTGTGTGCAATGGATGTTGCTGACTCCTCCCAGCGAACCGCTTCATCATCGACACCCTCAACGAGTCCGTCGTGCATCTCCCCGACGAGGGCCGCGAGCTCTTGAACCGATACCTATGCCCGCCCTCGGGCGCGGAGAAGCAGAAGTGGAAGTTCTGGAAGAAGGACTGAAGCATGTCTGAGCGGCACTTGCGAAAAAGCTATTCCTCTTCGTGGTTGGGACATTGGGGGCGTGTTTCGGCGTTGGTTGCATGGGCATTAGATCGGGGCATCGGGAGCAGGAGTTCATCTACCAAGCCTTTTTTATTACTGGATACCCGAACCATATCAAGAATGGAATCATTATTTATTCATTTTCACTGCGCAATTAACTTCACAAACTCGTCCTCGTGTCCCATGTGCCTGGCCTGGATCTGCATGCTCTCCAGCACGCGCTGCTTGACACGCACGTCGACAATGTCCATGCCCGCGAACCCGCCGTGCGTCTCGCGGAAGTCGTACCGCCGCAGCGTCGCCCACATGCGCGCCATCTCGGCCACGCTCAGCGGGATGAAGTTGGGGATGCTGTAGAGGAAGGCAAACGAGTTGAGCCCCGGCGGCCTCGTCCGTGCCGCGCCCGCGGCGTCCGCGTCCCAGCTGCCCACGCCCGACGCCGTCGTCATCAGCGTGTCGGCGATCAGCAGGTGGCCGTCGAACAGCAGCACCATGGACCCCGGGAAGTGGCCGCCCAGCTTGATGGCCGTCGCGCCCGCGTCGCCGATGCGCGTCTCCGCGTCCTCGAGGAACACCTGGTGCGCCGACGCCGTCGTCGTCCACGCCCGGTCCTCGGCCGCCAGGTACACGGGGCACGCAAACGCCCGCGCCCACTGCACGTGCGTGCTGTAGAAGTGCGGGTGGCTGATGACGATGGCCCCGAGCCCGCCGCGCCGCCGGATCTCCGCGACGGTGTCGGCGTCCAGCAGCGAGATGCAGTCCCACAGCACGTTGCCCGCGGGCGTCTGGACCAGCACGGCGCGCTGTCCGATGGCCAGCTTCGGCGTGGTCGCGATGAAGGTGACGCGCGGGTCGGACGCGCACGGCGTGAACTCGTTGCGGTGCGTCTTGGCCACGTCCCCGAGCGTGGTGAACGACTGGCCCGACGCCGGCACGAACTGGCGCGGGTCGTCGCAGACGTGGCAGGTCTTGACGGCGGCGCGGTCGGCCGTGGGGAACTGCGTGCCGCACGTCACGCAGAGCAGCCACGTCGCCGCGGTGACGGCATCGTAGGGCTCGGCGGCGAATGCCATGGTGGCGATGGTGGTGTTGAGGCTGTATTGTGTACCGGCCCCGCTGACAAAGCTGGGGTATCCACGCGGTTGTCGTCGATCCTGAGTCAATATAGTTCCGTAGTCGTGGTATAGACTAGTCCAGTCATAAAGACCAAGGCAGTAAAGATCCCTGTGGCATTGACGTCCCAAGCCTCGCCCCAGCTCTCAGAAGTGAGGCGGAAACAGCAGAGCCAGTGCTAGTATTTATCGTCGTCTCCAAAGTCTGGCGCGACAACTCCCCCACTCACGCAGCACCGGCAATAGTTTCGGCCGACCGAGCTCCTCTTTGTCGAGCATGTAAGTAGTATTCGTAACTCGACGCCAGAGTCACAAAGATGGGGTCGGGCTGATTACCCGTCGAAAGTGGGGGGGTATCAGCCATCTTCGACATCGTCCTGACGTCACCGTTGCTTGGCTTCACACCCACTTGCAAGGACTGTGTGCGAGCCGAAGAGTCATTATGCACCAATGTGGTTCCCCGATGGGGAGTTGTCGAAGTTGATCGAAACGAGACCTTCGAGATTATAGTCAGGAACTAATCTGCCGATGTTGGAAGAGCCACATCGAAGGAACACCACTAGCGAGACGGGTACAAGCTGGGCTGCAAAACAAAAACTAGGACAACTTACAGAGGTAAATGGCATATCCCTCCTCGATGTAGTATTAAGGCGTTGGGGAAGTGACTGTGTTCGCGCTAAGCTGGTCGATATGAGACTGATCAGTTCAAGTTGCTGAACAATGCCGGGCGTCAGCTCCAACATAGATCTCAAAACACAATCTCTTTTCCGTTGGTGCATGCGGGCGAAGTTGCATAAGTTCTCAAATCCAGAAGTTAGACGGAGCGATCAAGTTGTCAGGCCTGACTCAGATCATTGGGCAACTCAGGATCGAGACTTCACCAGACGAAGCCAAGGTATAAGCCCGAAGCAGAGGGGCCATCGAATTATGCATGCGTCAGTAGAGAACCGCTGCCTACAGAGTCTTCTACCTTCCGCAAAAGGGACTAGTTCTAAGCTGTGGGATTCCACGCTTCTAGGGGGGACGGAAACTCGATGAGCACCCAGTTTACACTAGGTCTACAGCCAGTGGCGTATCTGGCCAACAGTCAACCATGAACATTCATCTCTATCCGTACACACAACCAGATTAGTTCCAAGGTTATGTTCCTTGGAGCTCAATACTCTCATTTCCCAGTATGTGTGTTAGTTCCGCGGGATGTCTGCTAGTTCTAGTTCCAGTTCGCCCAGCACAAGGCATACTGCGGTCTAGATTCGCCTCGGACAACACCATCGCACCAAGTCGGAGACTCAGCCACGCCCCATACTTGAAGTTCCTGCTCTCTTGCCTCCAGCACTCTCAGTTTTCCTCCTCTAACACACATCCAACGCTATTTTGTTCCCACTGGAAAGACTCCCTTCAATCAGTACCAATGGATCCCACCAAGCCACAACACCCTAGACGCGCATCTCAAACCCTTGGCCCGAGAATCCTCACGACGGGATCAACCATCATCATGCTTATCCTTCTCATTGCGAATCTCATTGAATACTTCCGCCAGGATGAAGCTCGCAACATTGCACTCTTAACGTTTTCTAGCCCTACGTCTAGCGCTGTTACAGACGCCTGGGACGTGGTTCAACGTACCAAATCACCTACCTACCCTACACTACAGGTAATTGATATCTACCATCTAACCGCTGGCGTGAATCCAGACCAGCAAGTCCTCAACAAAGAGCTAAACCAATGTCCGGGGCCCAATTGATGCACTCAAATCGGGTGTGGTTTCGATTGACTTGGAATAGGGTGACCAGAGTCCAGACGTTGGTGCGATACCCAGCCAGCTCGAAATCGGTCTATCAATTCATCTCTCCACAAGCCTCACAACCAACACCACATCAACACATCCAAGCAAACGGACATGACCTGTCCACAAGGGCCAATTATCCCGCACTGCAAGAAAAGCAACACCTGATCTAGCCATCGCGCTTCACCCAACCGAACTCTGCCGCGTCCTCGCGACAGTCGCCTCACCGCCAGAACAACGACTTGGCCCAATACCTCCCGCTGGGAAAGCAGCGCACAGCCACGTCGATATCAAAACGCCCACGTGGAAACCATGCCCTGATGCGGCCGTGGCACGACTTCATCGCTAGTCGAAGGGTTCGGAGCCCGGAGTCGCGGTTAAGCATGGGCACGTCAGCCTGGGGAAAAAGGGTTTGGCAACCAGTTTGTCGCAGCTCTTCAAACCAGACGCGTCCACGTCCACAGCCCCATCGCGACGCTTCGAACGGGAATCACATCACCCTTCCCAATCCCCTCGGCCGCAACGGTGCATTTTCCCTCTGCGCCATGTGCTGTGATTTCGCCCCCGGCTTCACTCATCACATGTCCACGACGCCCCCGGACACCGGGATGGCCTCAGCATGGGTTTCCTCAGCAGGCACGCGTGGCCGACGCTCGGCATCCCGCCCCCACGTTTTTCTTTGGTGTTGCCAGAACGTTTCTTTCTCCCTCCCCCGGTATATCTGCATCTCCGAGACCAGACGTTGCGATCCCCCCAGGTGCGGATAGCCGCTGGGTATTGTTTCCTCAGGGTTGCCTGCGTCTGGCGAATGGGGTGTCGCCACACGGCGCCAGCCACGCGCCCGGGCGTGGATTGCTTCTGCAAGGAGCCACTGGGTCCCTATGGGAGGAAGAAACTCAGCCAGCAATCTTCGACGACGAGGAGATTCGCATTGGCGGGGGAGAAAACCCTTTCTACAAAGTACAATGCAGGGCAGCGGTGAACAGGATGAACCCGGAGGGCGCGCGCTTGCTTCCGTCCGCGTCTTGGCTGGCCGAGTCTCTGTTCCAGGTAGAGTACCACAAAGTATCTACGGCGCAGTCATAGAGGCCTACAGGGAACATGCTGCTCGGGCGTGCTCGTCTGGTGTCGTCTGGTCGGCTGCAGGACACGGCCCCGGACTGGACGCGGCTCGGCACTCCGGCATCCGGCCATCTGGGGAGGCAGCCGGGCTGCGAATGTACGAAGACTGCACTGTAAATTAGGTATACAAGGCTGAGAGGGCTGCATTTGGCTGTTTCACCCAAACGACAAGGTGAAAACGGCGCTCTGGGACCACGGCAGCTGCAGGGTCTTCACTGCAAACCCTCAATGTGACTCACGGCTCTCAACGGCGATATTGACTTTTCAACGGCCGAATTGTCATCATCTAGGGCATGGTGGAGTTCCCTAGCATCGCAAAAGAAGAGGAGAAAGAAAGAAAAAAAAACTTCATCGCCCATTCCCCACGAGCCAGCCCAGTTCAGCCATGGTTCCGGCCTCTAATGCAACCACTCAACCACTTAACCGTGTGCGGTGCCTGAGCAGAGCGGAAACAAACGGTGCCTGAACTGACCGATGCAATCGAGCCAGTAGGGATGGTGGTGGCTGAAGTGGTGCCGACTAAGAGGCGAAGGTGTGGGTGCTAGTCATCTAGCCTCTGTCATATTCCGTCGAGATGACATGCCAACAGTTACGCCAGCATGTTCCTGGGAGGAACGAAAAATCCTTCTCTCACATGGAAAGGTAAGACCAAAAAAGCAAATAGCCATTTTGGGGAAACTGAATGGCGAGCTCCCTCCTGCAGAGTCTTTGCCAAATCTTTCCTGCCGAGGTACAGTACATACAGCGTTCCATGTACTTGCTGCAGCAGGCCTCACCAGCCAGTGGCCGTGGGTGTATTCGCATGTCCCTGTGTCTCTGTGTGGTGTGTCTGTCTGCGTCCGTGTGTCGCTTCCGTCCAACCCCGGGCCGCGATCGTCAGGAACACAACGCACCAAGCTTTCTTGTCTGCGTGATGGTCCCTCTGTTAGGGCAACCCGCGGCGAATAGCGTCGTTTGCCAACCCTCCACCCCCAGGAAGTTGCGAAGCTGTCGCTGTAAGACGGAAAATGCCTCGCCAGGCACGAGCTCGTCAGCTTGAAATAGCACCTGGTAAACTCAATTGAAGGAGGGTTGCACATGTTGGACGGGTATGCCACCCGTAAGAACTCTCTCGCCACCTCGGGGATGAACCAACGAGAACAGGAACGGCAATTTGGACTTTGAACTTTATGAACTTCGGGCGAGACGTGGTTCCTCGGTCCTGCGCCCGTCTCGTACAAAGCCTAGCGAACATTGGTGGACGAAAAGAGGGCGGACGGATGCGTCGCTTCCACCATGGCCATGACGGCAAGGAGATGCCTTCCACTGGATTGTCTCGCGAGTGACGAGTCTCCCGGGCGCTCAGATCCGTCGATTCCTCGGCGATTCCCCACGATGGCCCATTTGACCAGTCGTCGATCAACCCGATCCCCGGCATCATCCTGCCTCGAGGCGTCCTGTCGGCGCACGGAGAGAGTCGGAGCCATCTCGGAGAACCCAACGCTGAAGCCACGAACGCTCCCGACTTGGATCCCTAGTTAAGAATCAGGGAATCCCGTGCGAGCCTCGATCGAATCCCTCTGTCAGCACGAGCGGGGATGCGATGAGAGAAAACAAGGCCAGTCGATGTCGTCGTCAGCACCACCCGCTGCGGCTGCAGGTACATGTTCGGCCCGCAAAGGATCCCCAGCCCCCGGCCGTTGCATTTCCACATCCAATCGGCGTGTCTCAGATTAAAAGCTCTTCAAAGGCTCGGGGCGAGGGAGCTCAGGAAGCTGCCCAGAGATCGTTAATGACGCTCCTCTTAGGGACCGTTGCAACGGCTGTGACGTGAGAGACACCATGAAATCCATTATAAACCGTTGCTCGAGCCTCCAGAACGTGACGTGCGTATGACACGCTGCAGTATGGCAACTCTTGGTGTTGCCATTGGCTGCCGTCAACGTCGCGTCGAGCAGAAGAGGTACAGGCGACTTATCCAAGGAACACACACATAACTGATGCGGCGAATACCCTACCGCACCCGGTGATACCGTGGCAATGGCGAATGCAACAGTAGGCCTTTCACTTGTGCGATTAAGAAATCGTCTTATCCACTCTAGGTAAAGCGAGTGTTTGTTCATTTCATTTGCAAATTCGATTCGATGCAACGTCATTCGATTGCCGATCTGCTAAAAATGTGACGAGAAACCAAGTCTAGCGGTTCCGAGGTAGCCTTCTCGGTAACCTAGAGCGGTTATGTTGTAGGTAAGATGCGACTCAATTGAAGAGTTGCATCCAACGAGTCGCCCAGCCCCCAATAGGGCGCACACTAGACCAGAATCATTGAGTTGTTGGGAGCGATTCCCCATCAACTCTGGTTATGTCTCCTCTCATAGATCTCGGTTCCTGCAACTGCCGCATGGTATCAAACTGCCGAGTTGATGATCTGAGAAGTCCAATATTGCTGACATGTACGTGATTTTGGCCGCATAACATACGGTCGTGTGTGCAACATCTGTTTAGTGGGTCTTGCATCGACATGGGAGACCACTTGAAAGGAATCGATCAATTGTTTGTAGTTTATTAACCTGACGCACGTTGGCTGAGTCTTGTCCCGGCTGCACATTGAGTCGGGTCGGACCATTGAACTCGGCTGACATGACGCACCTTATTAGCAACCAGACTATGTGAAATATCACCCGAGTCTGGTTCAATGCTTCGTGCTTGCGCGGAAACGAGGCTCACGAAACATCGGGATTACCGTACAGACGGCGTGCTTCCTTCAGGTAGGAACGGCGTAAGCCCGCGTAATCACTGGATGGAACGCCGGACGGTGCGTGCTCAACTGCTCGGACTCAGCTGCTCGGACCCAACTGACAACGGCTTTCGCGGCTCCGGGAGATCATGGCTATGCAAGCCACGAGTCCGAGTCCTCGAATGTCAGCTGAGTGGTGCAGGGCGAACCCATAGAATAGATGAAGATGAACTCAGCCACTCGGATGGAGGCGACACTTTCTGGGTGCTTTCCAGGCTCTGGGTTCAGTGACCTCGTCGCCATCAGTTACCTAACCATCGTCATGCTCCGAAAAGTGGTTCCTGGAAGTTGTCTTTGGCGTTGCGTCTGGTTCCTTGTTTGTTAGTGGTGGTGGCAGAGCCCATCTGCAGACGACAAGGGTCATGAATGCCTCGTCGCCCAGGCATCAACAGAGCGGGTCAGGAACGGGTTAGGAACGAGGCGGCGTCGGACTTGTGAAGACGGTTCAACGTGGGAAAGATCGGCAAAGCTTAAAGATGAGGCCCAGCCAATGGAAGCGATGTAATAGACGGGGCGGATGACGGAGCAGAAGGCGGGAGAAGAAGCTTGCGCATTGGTCCTGGCCTAAAGAAGGCGACCCAGCAGCTTCACCACTTTAACAAATGGTGGGGTGAATTGACGCGAAGTACGGTACGAAGCGCACTGAAGCAAGGTGGGATTCAGCGAGGAGTACACGGCAAGGCGAGGCGAGTGGTCCAGCCGCGAAATGTAACCCGTTCGCCAAAAGAGGCTGCTTGCCGATGATGGCTGACGGTGCTGATGGGGAACAGCGGCTTGGTGAACCCAACAAAGTCCGTCTAGAGTATCCAATGCCGAGGTGTCTCTTGGA
Source organism: Neonectria punicea (assembly GCA_037954315.1). Classification (NCBI taxonomy): domain Eukaryota; kingdom Fungi; phylum Ascomycota; class Sordariomycetes; order Hypocreales; family Nectriaceae; genus Neonectria; species Neonectria punicea. The sequence continues at coordinate 254,641 of JAZAVJ010000022.1, read as the reverse complement.
GCGGTTCCGCACGTGGTTTACGGACCGGTAGTGCCCAATCCCTCGTGGAAAGCTGCATCAGAGTCAGTGGCTTCGAAGAGTCATGACAACACCTCCCGAGACCGGACAAAGGCACACGACACTTTACCAGTATCCATTGCTCGGGCTAATTGCCTGTCACTTCAACACTTGCGATTCTGGGACTGCCCCCACGAGTCGGTACGTAGTGTGAACTCAATCCATTGTCTCCTCACGCTTCGCGAGTCCGTTCTGCGTGGTTGTTAGAGCGTTGATTAGCTTGTCCAAACGCCATTCCACATGAGTAAGGTGAGAGAGGCGCCTATCTGCACTGCGTCGATTGTCTGTCCGTATCAGGCGGTCCCAGATGCACGTGTCGAACTGAACAGGCCTGTCGAGTTGTCGGTATCAAGAATGAGCGATAGCGCAGCATCCAATGCACCGTTGCGGCCAAAGCCCATGCACAAAGTCTATGCACAAAGCCCATGTGAACAGCACTGCCAATTGCCAGTTGGTTGTGGCCTGTGGGCGCAACCTAGAGGACGACACAACGGGAACAGCACACGTGTGAGCGGGATTCTGTGCAAGCTTCCGCGAAGCCCGAGTCAGAGAGACATGCTCCGCCGCGTGCGAACCGGTGTGAACAGAGGTACCCCTACTTGGGAGCTAATGCGGCAGGGCTATAACCTCCGGCACCAGGGCATCGTGGCCGCTGTGGGATGGCTTGAGCTGGGTCTCGTCTGTCTGTGCCCAGCGGTCGGGCGGCTCGGCACCTGGCGAGTTGCGGGTGGATTTGCTTGTTGGAGGGACAGTGAAAGGTCGGTCTGCTGTGATGCCGAGAGCGGTGATGTCTGGAAGGCGGTGATGATGCTTGGGGCGGTGTTGACGAACCCATTCCTGAGGCCGGGGGTTTACCCGACCTCCTATCCCGTGACTACGTGACACGTAAATTTGTATCTGATAACGACTTCACGTCCCTACTAGTAGCATCTCGATGACAAACGGCCCAGCAACGGCAGTTGAGCAGTTCGAAGGCAGTTCGAGCGTTTGACCCAGAATACGAACCGCTAAACACCCAGCAAGGGAAATGAACAGCGGCATATCCATCCGTCAAACCTGGCAAGCTTTTGGGGACCCGGAGCGCTGGGCCGCGGCGGTCGCACCCACGGCGCCGGCGCGATTTGGTGCCCTCTGGGGGTCTCTAGGGCTTCTGATGCCGGCTGGCGTCTCTTTTGGTGCCCAGCCACCAGCGTCGCCTACCTCTAGGATGCCTTCCATACCCTTCCATGGCCCCGCCAGCGGCGGTCGCTTAGATCGCCTTCCCATCCCTTGGGAACTGTCCAAGAGCGGCCGCTATACCTCGACGGGCAATTGTGCGCCGTTGGCCACGAGTTCTCGACTCCGTCGCGGTCCTGACAAGAAACAGACATGGGCGGGCCAGAAATTGGGGTCCTACGAGCCGCGAGCCCTTGGAAGGGGATGATCCGGCGATATCCCCTGACGATCTGCCTGGGGGTTTTCTACAAATCGTAACACGTACGAACGACGGAAATTTTCCAGCCTCTGTCCAGCCTCGGACCGGACCTGGAGTCGGTGACGAGCTTACACACAAAGATTTGATCGCTTAGCTTTGAAGCACGGGTTGTGGGAGACGTCGGAGGTGGCGGATGGACGGCAAAATGGCTGTTCACCAGCCAGCAGAACGGAAAATTCAGAGCCTGGCATGAATCGGGGCGGCCCTAGTCACAGAGGCCAGGCATCCCGTGATGACGATGTGGATGGACGTCGGAGAGGCGGCCGGAAAAACATCAACGGCTGGTAACCGAGACTCCATGGCCGAAACGAACGCCTGCGCTGGCATTGACGTCGCTACCTTAGGTTGGACTCTAGGGAGGCTGGTTGCGGAAGGGATCGACTGGCCAGCTTGGGATGTCGTCGACGTAATGCTGCAGTTTCGGGTAGTTGGATAAAAGTGTCCATGACGGGCAATGACATTGCGTTGGCGTTGCCATGTGTCTTGGAACAAGTTGCCGTCAGCGGCTTCGGAGTTGGGTTTCCATTCTTGTCATTGAGTTTCGATGGCTCCGGGAGCGGCCTTGAGTCTATCCGACCACGACCGACACACACAGGCACAGAGGAGAGCATTCACAAAGACGGGAAGCGGCGAGCGACGTTGACGGGATTCGGGGACAGGAGGTGAGCTTCCCGGATCCCCTAACGGAGCGGGCGGGACGCAAAGAAATCGAGGCCTTTGGGGGGAGAGCCTGGCCAGCGCCCGGGGAGGGGGGAACGAGCCCTGGGCGGTGCCAGACGATGGGGACTCGCCCCTGTCATGCCCTGCCCTGTGGTCGATCCAGGCCGTGGGAGCAGGATCCGGGTGGGACGACAAGTGGGAAGATGGATCCTTACTTAGGGGGCAGAAGACGGTATAGGTAAGCAGAGGGCACGGAAACAGAGGATGACTACAGTAGTGAGGTCGGGGAAGTATCGGAGAACTAGGACAGGAGGAGAAGGAGTCAGGAAGAAGCAAGGAGACATGAAAGACGGGGCCGAATGAAGGGATGGGGACCGAGAGGTTAGGTGACCCGGAGATAGACGAGAGCAGAGTCAGTCGAGGACGGACATAGACAGCAACCGGAAACATGACACAAACTTCCAATATCTAGAAGTCAACAAATGGACACCTAGCGGCGATGTCGAACTCGATCCAATGGGCCGAATGGATGAATCAATAGCGCTCAGCGTTAAGAGTCTCTCTTCTGCCTTGTTACCATACCATTGGTAAGGATGGCACACCGGGCTGCCACCCTCAGAGGGGGCGGGGCGGCGCAAGTACTTCCGTACCATCCGAACCGCCGCCGTCTGTTTTCTGGGCGACGGTCGTCCAGTGGCAATTGCCAATTGCAAGTTCAAAGCTGAGGAGTCGTCCGTCGAGTTCGGTCGTGTCTCGTCTCAGGTGAGGGGGGTTTGGAAGCGTGGGGTTGCCACGAGAGGTCATTCCATTTCTGCCCATTTGCACATCGCCAGCGATTGTCCCATCCCATCCTCCCGTCTGTCAGACACGCAGCCCGCGTGCCATCCCGCTCGCAGGCGCATGTCCAGCGCGAGGGGGAGAGAAGTCGTCTGTCAATCAGCCCAGCAGCACTGCACTGCAGCGCTGCACGAGCCCGCACCGATGAAGGGCGCTGCGTGTGTCGCCGTCCTGACAGGGAGCACAGCGCCGTTGGTGTGGGAGCGGGGGGGTTTCTAGGGCTTCTGGCGTTCGGGTCTCCAGGCCTGATCCCGGCGCTGCGATGGGGAGAGGATGGGAAGTGGAGCGTGCCCGAGGGAGAGAACAACTAGACCGGGATCCGTGGACGAGGTGGGTTTCCCCCACTGAACGTGTCCGCCATCCATCGTCCATCCTGAGAAGAGAGAAACCCATGGAACCCCGCTGTAAAAATGCCCTGGGCCCTGAGGTGATGAACCCCCAGTCGGGCTCAGTGCCCAGCCAGCTCTGTGCTGCCAGCTGTATGGATTTCGTAGGATGGAAGCCAATCCGTTGCCTGCAATCTCTCCCCAGGCTCTGTTCCACCTTTTCCCTCCTCACCACGTCACGTAAACCCTGGCCGCGAGTGGAAGACGAATCGACGGCGCGGAGAGGCAGAGGAGAAGAGGCGGAGGAGACACAGAGAGCGTCCGTCTCAGGCGAGACAGACGGACGGGGGCAGACAGACAGCCTCGCCCAGCAGCTGTTCCATCCGTCCCCCATCCCCGACCACTCACCACCCACCATTCCCTCTGATCCTGGCCCTGTCAGGCGCTATAGCCCGGCGCCGCTATAGCTTTCCTACCTCCCTCTCTGAGAAGCGTGCACGACAGGGCCACCCACCGCACAGAGGGGAGGGGGGAAGGGGGGCCGCCATTCTGCACCTCGCGCGACAACAGTGCAAAAGAAAAGTACAGCACAACACCGCACAGCACAGCACAGCACAGCACAGCACAGCACAGCACAACAGAGGTGAGGGAACTGGTCCCCCCCAGGCCCAGGAACCTGCCAATGGAAGTACACCTGCAAGGCCGTCCATAGTACTACGTACCTCCCCTGCCGGGCCACAGCCGCGGGTAGCATCACCACCTCGAGGTCCATGTACTTGCGCCCAACCGACAGCTCAACACGTGGACGACTGGAAGCTCTCGTCGCTGCCCTCAGTCAATCAGTGTCTCGTCCCGCTCGCTCAACCGAGTCAACCTCCTCCAAGTCGCGTTGCCTTGCGTTGCGTTGCCTGCAACCCCCCCCGCGCGCCGACGCCCCAGCCCATCGCATCATCCCATGCCCTGGCTCTCTCATTGTCTTGTCTCTCTCCGCATCGATTATAACCATCATGTGCCGGCTACCAGTAGTGTTTAAACATAACTTTGACCTTTTCCCTTCCCCAACGGCCGCTCTCGCTATTGATTCCTTCGGAGTGAATAAGAGACAAACCATCGCCACTGTCGTCATCTGGGATTATTACAAGGCACATCAATCAGCCGCCCCTAACAGCCACCAACAACCGGCGGAGAACCAAAGCACAGCCGACTGTTTTTTGTTTTTTTCTTCTGTTTGTTTTGTTTTCGCAACCGGGCTCGTTCTCAGTTGTTCCGTACCCACCTCGACCAAAACACCGTGTGCTAGCAAAGAAAGGGAAGACTGCCGCCACTGCGCTCACTCGCAGTCACTCACTCAGTCGCTCAGTCACATCACTCCAGCTCTCTCCCCTTGTCTAAGCATCAGCGCCAACGCCAACGCCAACGCCAGCGAAAACACTGCGACAGGCGACAGCTCCGGGACCCGGACCCCAGCGCCCCGGCCGCCACTGACGGACCATTCACAGCAGGGGAGGAACAAGGAAGAGAAAGAGAAAAAAAACTGGAAACGGCGACGGCCCTTTCCCTGGTTCCTTCCCACTTCGCAGGTACCCACCTCACTCGACTACTTGCTACCCCACCTTCCTCAAGGCCCAACCGCCGCCGCCAGCCCAGCCCATCGCGCATTCCACATTTTCTTCCGGATCAATCCACATTCGGAACCGCCTCCAAGTACCCAGGTACCCAAGTACCTCCAGTACCTCCAAGTTCAATCCCTGGGCTGTGCCACACCCGCTCCAGCCATCACCACCGCTTCCTCTTAGACCGGCCGGCGTCCTCTTCCACCCTCTCTCCTCTCCATCTTTCCCCCAGAACAACACCTGCAACAACATCGTCGCCGCTCCCAAACGTCACGGCTTCCTCTCCCCCGCGCCTCTTCCCACGGTCTCGACCGACGGCCGGCATCATGTCTCCCAAGCTCAAGCCGCTGCTTCTCCCCCAGCTCATCGAGGAGCGCCGCAAGTGGGAGGTCCAGCAGGTCAGCCCCGACTGCGATCTCTCCTACGTCTACTACACCACCAACTCGTCCTCGTCCGATGTCGCCTCGCCCGTCACCCCGACCTTCTCCGCAAAGGGCCACTTCCGCATCTCCAGCTCTGCCTCGTCTCTCGACCTCCCGCCCCAGCTGCAGGAGAGCCCCGTCTCACCCACCCAGACCATCCACTCCAAGGCTGCGAAGCGCTTGTTGCCCGATGTCGAGGAGGAGCCTTTGGAGCCCGAGCACGACGAGGATGACGACTATGAATCCGAGCCCGACCACTTTGGTCTCTACAGCTGTCTCTGTATGTTTTTCTTCTGTCTTTCCCTGTCCCCAACTCTGGGCACGGTTCACTAACACGACTGCTTCTTGTAGGTGACGAACCCTGTGAGCACCGAAATAGCTCCGAGGATATCATGTTCCACGGCAACCTAGTTAGTGACTACGACCTCGACTACGACATGGGATTCCTTAGTGATGGCGATGTTTCCGTCGACGCCAACTCCTCTCACAGGAAGAAGTCCGGCACCGAGTCACCCTTCTCCGGCCTCACCTCGCGCATTGGCTCTCGTCTCCCCAGCATGACTCGCTGGAAGGCTAGCAGCCGAAGCAGCAGCCGAAGAGGCAACCCGATTCTCTCCCCTGGCACCGAGCTTAGCCTCGAGAGCGTCGTACTTTCTGGTGCTCCCTCGAGTCGCTCGTCGTCCATGTCTGCCCCTAGCCGGCCCGGTCCTGAGCGAAGCAACGAACAGTCCGTCCTACCCACGCCCGCCTTGTCCTTTTACGAGAGCACCGAGAGCGTCAACCTGCCTTCGCCCATGGACATCGACCAGCCCATGACGCACAAAGAGCGATCCAGCTTGGAACGCGAGCGCGGCATGGCTACCACCCCCCTTCTGCCACCGCTCATGATTAGTGCTTTGAGCAAGCCTCCCCCAGAGTCGCCTCTGCAGTCGCCTACCGTGGCGCCCTCTCCGGCTACCACCGAGTTCCAGTCGCCTTTCCCGAGACCCTCTCTCAGCACCAAACCGTCCGTCTCATCCTTCCGCCACGGCCCCAACAGCCCCGAATTGCCTCTCCCTCTCCCTGCGATGCTGCAGGAGCACGATGAATGGTCGGACCGTCTTGGACACGCCAACTTCACCATCGCCCCCACGCCCTACCAACCCGAGGTCATCAACCTGGAGTCGCTTCGGCAATTACGCAACGATTGGGACGCAGCCAGATGCAACTACACCAAGCATCTCGTGCGAACCGGCGAGAACTACGGCGAGACAAGCAAGATCTACGCCTTGACGGAGGAGAAGTGGGTCGAGACGGAGCGTCGTTGGAGAGCGGCGCACGACACCCTCATGGAGCAGATCGTGGCGGTGACCAACTCTGCTCCTCCTTCGACAGACGGCTCTCGAAGCCGCAGCCGAGGACGCGGCCGCGCGCGCGCTAGCAGTGGCGGCGCTGCACTCCTGGGCCGACCACCCGTGGACGACATCTTTGCAGGCATGCAGTGGCGGCGGCTGGAGGACGGACTGCCAAGCGCGGTCCCCCGATTGCTCGACGCCGAGGGCAAATTCCCGGCGCGGGGCGACGAAGACATTGTGGGACCCATGCAACGGGACGAGGTGATGCAACGGACACACAGCGAAGAGCGCAAGGGGGCGCGATTCTGGAGAAGCCTGGCCGGCAAGGTCGGCCTCCGAAAGTAATGAAGCTCGCCGGAGACGGGAGCTGAAACCGACACCACGATAATATCTATTACGACCTAGACTCGATGATGAGTTTGACGAAGAAGCCAGACTCGCTTACGACTTGCGCCCACACATACACACACCAACACACCATCCACTTGGGTTTTGCTTGGTTGCTATATTCTGCTTGTTTTTGTTTTATGAAGAGATACCCCGACTCTTGTCACTCCTTTTGGGACATGCTCCCCCCACGGCCGCGACGGCACCAAGCACGAATACGAAGAGCCCAAATGCGTCTGGATCAGACGTTGCACATTACCAGCCCTTCTCCACTGTTTTTTTTTAGAAGTGTAGATAATTTAGGAGGAAACGGGCGTTGGACAGAAGGATTTTGCAGCGTTGAAAATCCAAAAAGTTTTAGATCTGGAAGGCGGCAAAACAAAAAAAGGACGAGGAGCAACACGGCTTGAGCTCCTGGAGTTTTATCTGAATTTTTCTAATCTGGAGGCGGTTTGTCCTACGCCCGAGCCTGCGTACGACACCCCTCCCGGACGGGGGACACGGCGACGGGGGCCAGTGATTGGCTTGGAACGGGACTGGCAGGTTGGACAAACAGAACAAAAGGAAGGCCAGATGTTGTACCATGATGTGTATCCCGGAGGATTCTACTGGCCGTCTGTAGACTAGGTGCAGAGAAGGGAGGGGAGGGGTTTGCTGTGTTTGCTCAGCCAGGGCAGCCAGCCGAGGAGGACAAGAATCCAACGAGTGACAAACAACGTTCAAGTTCCAGTTCCGGTGAAGTGTGTGTTCTTGTTGTTTGTTTGTTTGCATGGCCCGCTCACCAACTGACGAGACAACGCCCCGATACAAACAAGCAACCTCTCCTGTCCCGGCCTCCATGACGCCATGTCCCCGGAACCACGCCCGCCTCCGGCCCCGCCGCCCGCCGCGTTTCAGGTCCCACGGCCGCGCCTTCTCCATCCTGGTGGGTGCGCCTCCAGAGCGACCTTCGGCTGCACGCACTGTAAATGGGCGTCTTGGTTTCTTTTTCTGGTTGTGCGACTCACCAACTGGTCCCGTGTTTGCTGGGCTTTACTGGCTGTCGTTGCTCTGTTTCGTCTGCGGACGGACCCTGATTCTTCCCTTGCGGGGATGCGTCGTGGTGCGTCCGGCTGCGGGTTGCCGTGTTTCTTTTTTCTTCTGCTTGCTTGTGCGCGGCAAGTCGCAGTGTCTTGCGCGGTCGGGATTGGAGGGCGGAGCGATGGCGTAGGCATGAGACGGAGACAACGCATCGGGGTTTGTCTGGTTGGTGTCTCGGAGGTTAGTGGTAGATGTCTCTGGCGCCTGTCTCAGGGTACCTAGAGAGAGAGAGTCCTTGTCAAGTAGGTAAGTAGCCAGTAGTCGGGATACACAACTCCATCAGCAGCATCACAGGCGAGAGACAACAGATTTGATCAAGACTCCAAACATCTTTGCATTTCAAGGCCGGGGGCTGCCGCCATGTGCCAATCCGCCACGAGTCCAACTCTAGGACGGGTATCTATCTCGCGACATCGCAAATGCAGCTTTTCTCTTCTTCTTGCTCTCTCGCAAGGTAAAAACTCCCACGCCATGCGTCTCGCAAAAAAAAAATCAAAAATCCTGACAGGCCGTTTCTCGGCATCAACTCAAACATCCAAGGTCGTGGTATCTTCTGACCACTACCGACGCCGGCCAAAAATGCAAGGGTGCCGGCTTCGTACTCGCGTGTCGTTCCGATGGATGCAACCATCTATAGCGAGTTCCCCCAACGCCAGCAAGTATAAACAAGTTCCAATATAAACAACGGCTGCAAAAACACAAACATTGTCGCAAACAACTTCAAGGACTGACAGCCGTCATCCTTGACCGACCTCCCATCGCCACGGCTCCGCTCACTGCTGCGATCGCGTCCTCGACCGCGTCATTCGCTGCGGTCGGGGTGTCCCGTTGGCCACCATGCCGAGATTCTCCGCGAGCTTCGCCGTGCGCTTGCTCTGGGAGGTCGCCTTGGGCTTTGCGATGCCCGTCTTTCCCTGGGTAGGCTTGGTCTTCGCCACAGCCTTACCCGCCTTGCCGCCCTTTGGCTTGCTCTCCTCCTGGACGCTCTCCAGAGGCTCCTTCCAACCAACACTCTTCCCCTCCTTAGAAGAGGTGGAGGATGGAGCCTCCGAGCCGTCCGACTCCTCGTTCTGCGGCGATCCTGCGACTCTAGCCAGAACCTGCGCCGGATACTCGGAAGCGCCCCTATTCTTCCTCGTATTCGAGCGCGTCTGGGCCGTGAGCTCTTGCTGGTCGCTCTTGACCGTGGAGTTGAGGATGGCGCCTCCAGCGCGCCCAGCACCAGACCGATTCAGCTTGATAGCTGTGGGGATGGACGACTTTGATCCAGAGCCCCCGGTCTGCGTTCGCAGACGGCTCGATCGCCGAGTCGTCGGCCCGCTCTCCTCTTCCTTCTCGTCTCCATTCGCCCCCATCTTGTCGGCCTCGGCTAGTAGGCCCAGACCGACCGGAACATTGTCTGAGATGGGGTCAGCCTTCTTGCTGACCTTGGCGGTACGACGAACCCGCTTTGTCGCAGGCTCCTTGGCTTCCAAGGGCTCCTTAGGCTCCTTGGCCTTCTCCAGCGGCGACTGAGCTTCCTCGTCCTTCTCGAGCTTGCGCTTCTTCAGAGGACTTGGGGTGTTGTGGCTCTTAGCCACCAGAGGCTGTCGCTTGGATGCGGGTGCCACGGGAGAACCAGTCTCCGTCGTCGAGCTTTGTCGAGACCGCTTGATAAAGTCTCGCATATAAGCGCGCCCTGGGCTCTCGTCGAACGTCTCTTGACGAGTGCTCGCAGGGGCGGTGCTGTCGTTCGCAACAGGTGTGGTCATGGCAGGTGCGGTGTTGACAGGGGTGGTCTTCTCGATTGTGTTCGAGGTGCTATCGGAAAGTGTGGTGACCTGGCAGAGCGGGGTCTTGTTGACAGGCGTGAAGCTGGTAAGAGGAGTAGGTGCAGATGGAGTGCCTCCAGTGACGTTAGGCAACGTGCTTCTGACGGGAGTGGGTGTAACGTTTGCTCTCAGAGATGGGACAGCTGCAGTGGGTGTGTTTGTACCTGCGCGCTTGATTGGGGTTTTCTGGAGACGGTGCATCGGTGTGCCTTTGATCGGCGACAAATTCTGAGTAGAGGTAGGAGTGTTGCCAGTGAACGTGGGAGGACTGCCATAGAAGGTTCCATTGAAAGGAAGTTCGGGGGTTCTGAAGCCGGGCGTCTGCCCAGCTGGGGTGTCACGAATACGGCCAATGCCAGTGATATCAGGAGTTTGGAAGAGGTCCACAGAAGAGGGGGATTGTCTCATCGGTGTGTCTTGGACAGAACCGTAGCTGTTTAGGGACCAGTTGACAACAAGCGTTTGGTCGTCAGCTGCGTATGTAGGAGTGTCGGCAAAGCGCGGTGTGGCTGGAGACATGTTGGACTGCGCATAGAAAGAAGAGTGGGATGAAGCTGGAGACGTGCCAGGTCGGGTCTGGAAAGAAGGCCGTGGGAAAGCTGGAAAAGTACCGCTGAGTCCTTCAGAAGAAAGCTGGGTCAGGCCTGGCGATGAGTTGGGCCGAGCCTGGTAAGAAGGTTGACGAGTGTTGAAAGTAATTCTGGGCGAAGATGAAATCGCCGAAGGAGACGTAGTAAATCGAGACTCGTCGAATCCCTGCGTGCTAGGGAATAGGTAGGCAAATTCGTTGGGGAGCTTAAACCGGACGAAAAGTCTGCCGTTGTCTTGCGTGACCACGACCTTAGCGTGACCTTCGCATCGATCTTCCGCCATCTGAGCAAGTTGATGAATAGGTGAAGAGGGTTGCGCGGCGAAGATGTTAGGGTTCTGGCGCATGTCAATGTTTAGAACGCCTTGCTCAACACTAGGAGCAGGGACAAGGTGGTCGTCAGCAGATGTGACAGCAATCTTTGGAGTTTGTTGGATGGATTCAGCCTTGTCTTCAGCCTTGTCATCATTGTCGGTAACAAGTTCGGTGGGTTTGATAGTGAGTTCAGCGCTGGGCTTAGTAGCGACCTTGGTAGTGGGTTCATCGTTGGCCATCAACGCATTCTCGCCAGTGATACGAGTAGAAGGGATTTCAGTAGTGGCGACGTTGTCAGGAGTATCCGTGTTGGGGGTCTTAGTGTTGAGGGCATCAGTGCCAGGGGCATCGGTTTGAGGGGTATCAGTCTCAGTGACGTCGACTTCAGAGGTATTGCGTGCAGAGGGAAGGATAGATGCAAGAGAGGTGTTGTCACAGAACGTATCGTCGTCCTGGAATCTGACCTTGCGCGGCGACGACGACTTACGTCGGGCCTGGGTCTTCAGGTGCTTTCGTAGCAGAGGCTCGCTCTGTCGGCGGCGTGCAGCGTTGACATTGTGAATTCGTCGAGGCTCACTGGCCTGGACATCGGGGTTCATCCATGAGATTGAGTTGAAGGAAGGAGACACGTCGCCGAAGCGGAATTCGGCATTGTTAGGGGTCTCGATGTTGAAAGTGCACTTGGGCATCTGGGGGGTTGATGGGGGAATAAGAGACGCGAGGCCAATAGGGCTGTCGGTCTGGCTGGGAGTCCAGTGAGATGGCATAGGAGTAAAGGCCTGAGGGGTTGTGGGCTCGGCACGGTTCCATCGGGAGGGAGTAGGTGCCACAGGGCGGGTGAACTTGGAGGGTGAAGGCTTAGCGGGTGAAGATTCATCAGCGAAAAACGCGGTGCTGCCAGTTTGGTTGGTGAAAGAAGACGAGTCGGCATAAGATGGTGCACGGAAAGTACGTCCAGGGCGGGAAGGAGAATCCTCGGTGGACATGTCTGGGGCGAGAAGTGAGGGCCGCGACAGAGGGCTCGAGTTGCCAGATGGGGTGATAGTGGCCTTGGTTGGAGTGGGAGACAGCTTGAGAGGAGTGGAGGGTGTGGATGAGGACTTGGTGGGGGATGGCTCGGCCTTGGGACCTGAACCGGGGACAAGCTTGACAATGCTGTTGGTAAGGCGTTGGAATCCGTTCTTGATGGGGCTGGTAAGACGGGCAATTCGCTTCTGAGGGGATCGCGACTCGGCCTTGAGCTTGGGAGGTCGAATCGTGTGTGGGCTCTCGGGTTCAGTCATGTCGGCAATATCAGAGAGGTCGGGTACACCGTTGGCGGCCAGGTGTCGGCGAGGGTTCTTGCGAATGTCTCGCATGATGGCAGAGGCCTCGGCAATGGAGGCAGTGTTGAAGTCAACAACATCCAGGCCCTTCTTGGTAGCGCGGATGATGATTGGCAGAATTTCGTTGTAGATCTGGAAGGTGTTTCCGCCCATGGGTTCGTAGATTTCAGTAACATCGGAATCAACGTATCGCTTGGCTGGAGTGACGCGGACGTAGTGGTTCTCGCGAGCCTGCTTCTTGTCCTCGGCTGCGGTCTCGGAAGAGTAGAGCATGAAGTTGTTGACGACATCGACTAGATCAGGTCAGTCTCCGCGCCAGAAAAGGATAGAATGTCAACTCACCCTTGGCCTGCATAATGTCTGCAGCCATCTCGGCGTGCGAGTCGGGTCCGCCGTTGAACGATCTGTCGCCTGGGACGGGTACGTAATGAAGGGTTCGTCTCCGGATGCGACGAGCCTCCTCCTCGTCCACTTCGGGATTATCTGCAGCTTTGACAGCTAGGGCAGCGGCCTTTGCCAGCACGACTGATCGTCGATTGGTGTGGCCGACGCGCTTCATGACGAGGCCAACAATGCTAGTGGAAGGATGGGGGTGGATTGGCACGCGAGACCACCCAGGGACTTGGGTCCGAGGGAAAGGAGCTGCGAGGTAATCCTTCCAGGATCTGTTCCATCGTTAGCATACGTTCTGAGCATGTGTTGTTATTCAAACCAAGCGTACACAGTAGCCGCATCGGCATTCGAGATTTCGGTCGAATCGCAAGTCGGGAAATAGGTGACGAAGGACGGGTCGACGAGGTTTCTAGAGCGAGGACCGTTAGCACCATCATCATCTGTGGTCAATCGCGTCAGGAGCGCGAGGTTACTCACGTATTCTTGGGCATGAGCCCAAGCCCCCATTTGGGGGCATCCGCCTCCATCGCGACGGATGCAGAGTGAACGAATCGAAAGTAAACAAAGCGTCAAAGTACGGGGGGCAACGGGTCAGAGAAGACTAAAAGTCGAGAAATAAAGCTTCGGGAAGCTGTATAAAATGCAGTAAACCACTGATGCGAGACGAAAGTGTCGCGGTGACGAAAAGTGGTGGTTTTGCAAGATCGTGGTGTGTTTTCTCGAAGAAGTTGCTGGGGGGTCGAGGGTGGAAAGTGGGCGGGTGCCGAAGCATTTCTTTGCGACGCGTCGAGGTGCATCGGCGACCAAACAACGAACGCGGGTCACGTGGGGCTGCAGTGGGGTCTCACAACAGGCGTTGACCGTATCTGCGCGCGCTGCTGTTGTTCTTCGCAGAGGGGACAGACGGTAAATGGCGCTCAGTGATTCACTGCTATGCAGACGGGGGATGGAAAAAAGCAATCAACTTTCAGGAGGGCAATAGGGTTCTGGTGTTTGTGGTGTAGTTGACGCCCCAGTGGTGCAGGGCCTCCCTCCACCGGCATTCCAGTGAGTTAACGCTCTGGATGCCTACACAGAACATTAGCCCGCATAGCCCAACAAAGCCCAACAAAGCGGGAGGATGTGCCCAATTGAGTTTGCGATTACTTAGTATCTATTGGAATTGCACGACTTGAGAAATCGCGGACCAAGTCGCGATCCCTTTCAACCAGGCATTCCGCCCTCAGCTTACACCGTCCAGACCACTCCACCACGCTCGGTACGACTCGACGTGGTACGACCACCCAGACACCGACAACTCAGCAAGGCCCAAAAAGAAACCTTTGATCCTGCATTGGCATCGAATCGAAACGCGGTCGTTCTATCCGCGGCCATTGAAACCCGGCCTGCTGTCACCCAATCATCCCGACGCGAGATTGAGAATAAGGTGCGAGTTGCTTGGTTGTGGAGTTCCCATTGTCATCTCGACAGACAAGGGTCCATGGTTACTTAGTCATCAGAAATGATTGACAGAGTGGGGTGCTAAACATCTTGCCCCGCCGCAGCTACCAGACTAACGTCGCGCAGTGAACATGGCTTGAGCCTCGTCACCAGCCAAACGTCATCCCCCGCCAGGCATCGACACTACAGCACAAGGCTGCACTCTACGACCTCGATAACCTCCAAAACACCAAACAACACCTCACCACATCACAACACACAAACACATCCGACTGCTTCCACCGCCCGTCATGAACCGCCTCTTCGGCTCCAAGCCCACCGGGCCCAAACCCACCCTCAACGGCGCCATCGGCAACCTCGACACCCGCATCGCCTCGCTCGACACCAAGCTCAAGGCCCTCAACGGCGAGCTCGGCGCCTACCAGGAGAAGCTGTCCCGCATGCGCGACGGCCCCGGCAAGCAGGCCATCAAGCAAAAGGCCCTCAAGGTGCTGCAGCGCCGCAAGGCCTACGAGGCCGAGAAGGAGAAGCTCGAGAGCCAGGTCTGGAACATGGAGCAGGCCCAGGGCATGCAGGACAACCTCAAGAACGTCATGACCCAGGTCGACGCCATGAAGACCACCAACAAGGAGCTGCGCAAGCAGTACGGCAAGATCGACCTCGACAAGATCGAGCGCCTGCAGGACGACATGGCCGATCTGCTCGACGTCGGCAACGAGATCCAGGAGAGCCTCTCGCGCGGCTACGACATCCCCGACGAGGTCGACGAGACCGAGCTGGACGCTGAGCTGGAGGCCCTGGGCATGGATGTCGAGCTGGAGCAGGAGTACGGCGGCGCCGTGCCCGGCTTCCTCCAGGACGAGGTCGTGCCCGACTTCGTCGACGAGCCGCCCGAGACCGAGGCCAAGATGAAGCAGGTCGCGGGATGATCAGGTAACAACTGATCCGGAGAACACAGGGAGGACGCATCAAGGGGCGGCTACGAGGCGTTGGTTGGATAATTACTGGCTCGCAAGCATACCACATTTCATAGGTGGGGAGTCTCGGGAATGGCCATGACAATTAAGGTCGTTACTTTCATATCGACATCATTTTGTTTGTTGTTCATCCAGCCTTCTGCCGTGTCGTGTGCCATTTCTAGGAGTCTGTCTGTTCCCGTGTCGACCCATATGATACGTTGTGCCAAGTTTACCGGGTTGATATGTGATACAGGTCTTTTTACAGCAACCAAGCGTCGCCATTCGACGGTCCATGTCAAAACGAAACTCCCTCGCTAAACCAAATACCCGCACTAGACTCCGTACTATTGTCTACCGGAGTCGTCGTGTTGTGTCCACAGAGGCAGTCCCTCAGTCCACGGTCGCGAAGAACCGCACCGCCTCTTCCAGTTCGGCGTCCTTGTTACAAAAGTCCCAGCCCACGATGACAGGTGCCTGGCTGCAGCAAACAATCTTTCTAGCATCGAATTGGAGCTTAAAGACGCGCGCAGGGGCATTCTCCGCCGCCGCGATGTGCGGGTGGTGGTGATGTGCGCCTTGTTGCCCAGCAGGTTGTGTCTGAGCCTGTGCCTGAGCCTGGGCCTGGGCCTGGTTCTGCACCTGCGGCCCTTGAGGTGGCAGAGCAGGTGGCGCGCCTTGGGCTTGAGGCGGCACATTGACAACGACGGGAGGTTGGGCGACCGGGAGTAGTTGAGCGTTTCCGCCGGCTACAAGGCCGTTTCGGGCCACGACAGCGGGCGGAGGAACGACAGTACCAGGCGCAACGCTGGTGCTGGGTCCAGAGACTGTCCCGCCGTGAGCTGGCTGAGCTGGCTGAGCGGGAGCACTAGCACTCTGAGATTGCCGCTGCCTCGCCGCTTGGCTGAGTTGAATAGAAACCAGGGCATCCGTTACGGCGCGTCTGAGCTGGGCGCGAACAAAAGGCGACACCTCGCGTTCAATGGCCGACTGTAGATAAGTGTGGTGAGCCAGGATGACGGGGTACATGATCATTGCTTGCTTCAAGGCAACCACGCCAAGCGGCACAACCTGGTCGATCAGGTCTCTATACGAGCCAGCAATCCGGTAGGCGTCCCCGTGCTGGTCACGCAGAGAGGCCGGCGCAGCGGATGATCCGTTGGCTTGGGGAAGTGGCTGTCCTCCGGCGTTGTTCGACGAGTTTGCCGATCGAACAGTTGGGCGGACGACGACACCTCCTACAGGTGGGACGACTGTCGTTGCGGCAGCTTCCCGTTGAGCGGCGGCGGCAGCCTCCTCCTGACGCAGATGATGAGACGGCTTCCAAACACCTTCCTTGTCACGCCTCCAGACAATGATGCTCTGGTCGTACGATCCCGACACAATACGGCCGTACTTCCTCCCACCACCGCCTCCGGGAGGGACCTTGGCCCCAAATGCTTGGAGGTCTTCGGGTCTCGAGCTGCCGGCGTTCACTCTACGTTCGGCACCACGTCTTCGCTCGGGATTGTGCTCGACTTCTCCAGCCTCAACTGCTCGGAAATACTCGGCATCTACGGCCTTGGCCTCCGTTTCGTCCTCGTACTTGCTGTATGGCAGATCGCCAAAGCCGGCCTGGACCGTTCGGACGAGATGGGCGTGTCCTCGCAGCTGGGCGACCTTGAGACCCGTCGGGGCGTCAAAGATGCACACCTCGAAGTCGCTGCTACCGCTGACTATCCTCCTTCCGTCAAATTCGACACACGCGATTCCCTTATCGTGTGCGGGGATAGTCTGGGTGCAGACCTGGTCTGGCCAATTCCAGACCTTGATGTGACGATCGCCTGATACGGAAACGATGGTACGGTCTCGGACCTGGATGGCGTTGACGGCTGCGCTGTGTCCGTCCAGACGCCCGATCAATGAGAACGCAGGCTTGATGGGGAGCTCTTGGGCGAGGTCCGGTTCGTAGCCATAGCGTCGCAGGTTCGTGGGTACTGGGTTGACGAGCTCGTGTCCGCCATAGCCCAGGTCGCCATGTCGCAACGGGTGGCGGTTGAAGATCTTGATCGTCTTGTCCTTGGAGGATGTCACGAGGATCCGGTGGTCGAAACGGACATTCAGCACCGACTCGCGGTGAGCCCTGGTCAGTTTCTGTAGCAGCTCACCAGTTGAGAACTTCCAGATGAAAACGTTGGAGTCACTGCTGCCGGAAACAAGCAGGTCCTCTTCTGGGTCAGCATCGAACTGAAGGCACAGTACAGAGCCCATGTGGCCTGTGAGCGGCGGTCGAACCAATCGGCGGGTATGGACGTTCCAGATTCTCATGGTCTGATCCCTGCTGCCACTGACCAAGTAGTCGTTGTCGAATTGAAGCGTGTATACGCACTCTTGGTGTCCCTCCTCGGGGTAGCTTGGGTGCGGGAACTGGAACGTTGAATACTTTCCCAACTCCCAGTTAGACTCGAGCCGGCGACGCATAGTATAGAGGTACCTCCAATTGATCCGATAGCGTGAGCTGTTGACATCCCAACTCCAAAGTGAGGACGGGGGCATAGTGCCTAAAGCTTCGGCAGGGGATGTCGGAGAGGGCGTGGAATCAGACTCGCCACTCGGTTCCTTACGCTTCCCTCTGCCATCAGAAGAAGACGAGTTGGTCCGATCGACGCTCTTGCCTTTGGATCCAACACCGTCGAGGTCCATGTCTCCCAATGGTAGAATGACAGGTCGATTTGACGCAAAGGATGAAGAGGGACTACCAAACATGCTGCCTCCGGCAAAGCTCTCGTTGAAGCTGAACGTGCGATCGCTGTCCGTCATCTCCAAGTCTTCATCCCCGTTGACAATGGCGCGGATCTTATTAGGATGCGCATCTTGCAACGATTGTAGACGGTGGAGTTGGCGGATGGAAACGTTGAGCCCGTTGTTCACCTTGACCTCGCACTTCTCGATCTCGCTGTATATGGCCTTCCATCCCTCAAGATGATAGAGCGTCTCCCATAGCTTTCGGTCCAAGGCCAAGTCGAACCAGGCGCGACACGTCTGGGTGACACTGACTAAGGAAACGGGATCGAGGTAGCTCAGAATCTTGAGACAGATTTCGGCGGGGAGGTATCGGATAAAGTCGATGTAAAGTCTCGGGTTCAGTCGCTGCACGATCTCGGCGATGACAGAAGTAGGGAGCTGGTTGAGAAGGGTCATGGTCAACTCTGGCAGGAGGTCAGCAAGCAGAACTAGGTTTAGGCGCCTAGTGGCCGCGCGGCAACATACCAGTCCGAGTCTGAACGGGAAGAAGGGCGACGTTGGCGGCGAGCCATGCTGGAAGGTCGGCCTGGGATCTCAAGCTGGCGAGCGCGGCGGGGAGGTCTTGGTGGACTGATGGGTTGAGGGGATCCTCGGAGTAGCCCTCGTCAGGCTGATGGGCAGGCGAGAAGGGACCCATTGGGGGGAGGGCGTCCTGCTTGGACATGGCTGCGAGGCTCGCGGCCCCGTGGGCGGAACAATGCTAAAGATGCTAAGAAACGAATAATCGGAGGCCCGGGGCTGGGAGAGGAAGAGGCGGAGGCGGAGGGCAAGCGCGTATATCGTATTGTCCGGGAACGAATCGAATCGGTTGGGCGAGCGAGAGTTGGGCTTAGCAGACCGAAGCCAGGTGAGCTGAGGTGACGTCGAGCCCAGAGCGTCGCATCCGGGGAGTCGGTTGTCGGAGGGTTGGTCGGGGAAGACTCGGTCGGGAGAGGAGGACTCGATCGGGGAAGGGCAACACGGCTGCGATGGAAGCCAAGTCGGTGTCTGCGAGAAACGGACAACGTCAACAAGCGTGACACACGACCGACGGGATCGAGGGTTGGATTGCCTGGGCCTGGATGGGTCGGCCAGGATGGAGCCTGGAGACATGGGAGAGCGCAGGTTGGCTTAAGGCTTGGCCGCGGCGGGTCGGCTTTTAGATGTTTAACCTGCTTAGGTAGCGCGCGCTTTGGGAGGCCGGCAGCAGCCTGCGGGCCGGACGGAGTCTTCCAATGCGCGGCGGGTGCGTCCGACGATGTGATGAGTTTAAAAATGATTCACGAGACTCTGCATCATCGACGGATACCTAGAAAAAATAATCAAGAACTTTTCAAGCGCCAGATCAGTCTGCGTTGCACAAAGCAGCCGTGGTACAAGCACTGGCAGCCTCCTTCAAGTCTAAAAGCCGGGACGCCTGTGTGGAGATGCAAGCCCAGGTAAGTTCCTTGGCTCCCTGTCGAGTCTGGGCGTTGTAATCTGGAGAGACCTCCACTCCACCGGGCGCCACAGTGGCTCGTCTTATCACCAGTGTGGCGGCCTAGCTAGAGGGTCCCGGGTAGGAGAAGTGTCAGTGCCGTGTCGAAACAGGATGAACTAAAAGATGACTTCAAGTATGGCTGGTCAGCTCTTGATTGGGCATTTCGAATGAGGAGTATTACGTTTTAGAAGAAGGGCAATGCTGTGCTCTGGTGACCTGCACTTTGTTGCCTAAATATACGGTTGCTGTGGCTTCCTATTTGATCATGTGTTAAATGTGCTGTCAAATTCACTGCCAATATTGCGTGCTTGTTCGTGATGCTGAACACAATTTTCAAGACAAGCGTAGAATAAAACTACACTGCATGCTAGCTGTTCCAGCTTTCACCAGAAATTGCAGGAAAATATTACTGTGATAAAATGCTTAACCTCTAGCATGAAGCCAACTATCGAGCCGAGGAAGTAACACCAACCCTCAATCATCTGACAATAACCACCTAGTGCAACGCAGCACAGGAAGCTCATGAGGCGGTCTACCGAGAGACAAGCCAAAACTCCTCGGAAACACTCCTCAGAAACACTTCATCAATGATGTTGAAAATCGAGACTATAATGTGGTTTGCCCACCTGGCCAACCTAGGCACGTGGCACGTCGAACAACGAGACTTGACCGAAATACGTAAATTGGCCATGTCTTCAAATGACGGATGTACTTTATGGATCAGCGTGGGAACCAAGGTGAATCACGGTTGAGCACGCTTTGAGATAACGTTTTGTATGGTCGTCTCATTAATTTTTGCTTCTGGTGATAGTGAACGTAAGGTAGGCAAGGTGCGATTCTTAGTGAAGGCAAATGCTGTTCGAACACTGTAGTAGACTCACGCCAATCGAAGTGTTCACCGCTGAAGACCGGAGTGTCCGATACAATATCCCTGAGTGGTGCACCTGTAAATCGCGAATTAGGAGCAAATGCGTGCGTTCCCGTTTATTACGTGGTTGCACGTTGTGACCCGTCTTACAGCGCAGACACTGGAATTGAGGTGTACAAGAATTACACGTTCATGAATACAGAGACGATGTATGGAAAGATGCAAATTTAGAACTATGGCTACGTGGAATGTTTCCTTCACTCTAGCGAACACCTGAGCAAGTTGACCGCCTATGTGAAACCGCTGAGCTAGCATAGCGACCAACGTACGAGCAGAGCAAAATACTGCGAAAGCGTCCTATGCTGTATAGATATCCATAGAGTGGAAGATGTTGTTATTTCGTGACTATCGTCAACTTACACGTTTCATCAAGTGGTAATTTGATCCCGAAATATTTCCTGGTCGATGATACTAAGAGTGAAAGTTGCAACAGAGAACGGTTTCCCGGGACACTTCCGATACAGGGGTTCTATAGACCTAAGCTACGAATATGTCTTAGATCAAACCCTGTATCTGGTTTGCTTTTCGTCCCTTTATCCCAAACACGAACTGCAGATGAGGTCAAGGATCTGAGAATCGGTGGATATCACCTTCTCCAATGAAACATGATAACGATGAACTCTTCTGGAGCGTCTTCTAGAAGGATGGCACGGTTCACAGGATTGCTCAGGATTATTCATGTTTCATATCCCGTGAATTGCCTTTATCCGATAAACGCTAGAAACCCAGTAGTATTGATCATCACACGTGCAGTGCACGCCACCTTGGATCGGATACCGACCGCATTTTCGACCTTCGAGGCCGAAATAGCACACCCCAACCTTAATCTGGAATAAGGTGGTGGGACAAGGACAAGGGCGGATAGGCAGGCAAACAACCTCAACATGAAATGCCAAGACCACAGAATCGGGATCATTAAGCCCGTGATGCGTTCCTCTCATGAGGATGAGGTCGTTTAGTTGGGATTACCACCGCAGGACATTGTGTTGGGCTACTGTAGGTCGGAAAAGCTGGTGCAGTAGTTGTTGGGAGTATTGACAAGGTGTTGGGCTTTGCATTGACGTGGAAGCGGATTGGCACTGGATGTTTCGCGGGGAAGCTGGCTGTGGCTTTTGTTTCACAGAGCAATCTGACGAACGCTTACTCAGACGGATTTCCGGGCTGAATCTGTGTTTAAGCCTCGTTCCATTCCTTCAAGGGCCTTGAACCATGACTCGAGTCTCTTGACGCTCGAGGCGTAGCGCCATCTGAGTGACAATTCAGTTGGCTTTTTAAAAAAAAAAGGATTTAACAGAATCATCGCCCACCGGAATTGTAATTACATGCTCCGGGGTGGCGAGTGAGTCGTGGTTAAGTCGCACAGCAGCGAGGCACGATGCAACGCTGGAGATTGCCACGCCGAGTCAATTTCTGGGCCAGCCCCGAACCCTGCCAGGTATCTAATTACTGTGGTACCGTGGTGTTCTCGGCATGTCACTTTCTGCTGTGGGATTTCTCGGTTGTTTGTTTGTTCCCTGAAGGCTCAGGGCCCGGGCAATGAATGGCTCGATGATCGGCATTGCCCGATAACAGCGTCTGGTCAGCGTCTCTTGCTGGACGTCTCTTTGGTCGGGTGCTGCAACCCCAGCCTGTGTCAAGGCTGGAGAAGTCGTCAGACGAGTCCTTTGACGTCTTTGAGACCTTTGAGATTCCTAGCTCTTTGACCCTCTTAGCTCTTTCAGCTTCTCAAGCCCCTTTCCGAGCCACGGAAAGCCGCTTCATCTGTTACGTACCAAACCATTACTCATTACTACCCCTCTCACCTATCTGCGGTCTAATCAACTGCACTGCCTGTCAATCGGATCGACTGTCAACTCGGGGTCTGGGACGCCGTCTGTGCATGGAACCGCCTGTTTCAGAGCCCTCCATGTGTGTGGGCAAAGGCTTGGTGGTGGTGGGGAAAAGACCGAGACTAACAAGACGGCGAATACTTCCATACCAAGTAGTCGTCTTGGTATCAACGACGAAGCCATGCATCGAAGGTTCTATGAAACCTTCTTTGGTCCAACAGTCGCCTGCCCCCTGAGATGATGTCAGGGGAGCCTAGTGGCCGAATGTCATGCGACAAGCCCGCTTCTCCGCTGGCCGTTCCGCCAGCGCTGATTGTTGCATCTGTCTTGCACTGCAGCGTGGGAGGGTCTTCGGGACGGACCTGCGTCGGGCACGTATTCGTACCTACATTTGCTGTGCGGCCGCCGTGGAGAATATCCTGACTCCCGCGCCAAGCGCTTGGTGATAAGAGCTCCATGGAGGTGCGGTGCAGCGGTCCCGTCGCGTGGGCGGCGCGTGGACGAAGAAGAAGCGGGTTGCGGGCTGAGCAAAAGCCACCCGATCTGATGACCCTAGGGGGGGAGGACGAGGCCAGGAATTGGCTTGTGCTTAGGCCTGGGTGATTGGACATGGCGATCATTTGGTTAGCCGCCGCGACGCGAACAGCTTACTGCAGTGTAAAGCGCTGTGCTAAGTATATCCGCCACGACATCTGCTGATAGGCCGCGCGCGGTAAGGCTCTGTCGTGTTTCGGAAACCACGAGAATGCACGACGCACAACGTGGGATGCATCTGTACGGTGTACCTGTGTACTCCGTGCTTTCTTCCTGGATGCTTGGCCCTCGGGAAAGGGAGGGGACGGGAGGTCTATCGAGACAGGCCATGATAGTCGCAGCGTGGTTCAGGGGTATTATCCGTGTCGGGGCTCATGGATGGTGCGCGATGCCCCTCTATGCGGGCTGGCCAGTCGCCGTTCTGCCATGTGACGGAGACCAAGCAAGCAAAGAAGCAAAGTAGAGCAGCGCAAAGCAAAAGATGCTGCTGGACTGGGCTGTTCTGTTCGCACAGGGCGCCGGGCATGAAGCGTGGGAGTGGAATCATGGCATGACATGGGCCACCACGAAAAGTGGGCTTCATCATCCGCATCCATCGAGTCTGGGAGTCACAGATGAGAGTTGGAACCATGTTGGAAGAGCCAAAAGAAATGTATAACAAAGTCCAAAAACAAACAGAACCCGATATATGGTATGGCTAAGTGCTCTCTATGCCCAAACAATGTTGTAAGCCTCTCTTTGTTCGTATGCGGTCATCCTTAGTACAGGGGCGGGCTATGCTAACCTTCTCTGAACCTTTGGTGGATCTGAAGATGGCGTACACTTTGATGGATGTGATGGCAGAGTTACAGCGAAATATCGGTCGAAAATGCGAATACTCAGATGAACCAAAAACGTACATGTCAAGTGGCATCACCCGCCTCACAAAGGCAAGCAACAGGCCATGGCGTATCACCAGCAGGCTTTTCAGAGCACATGTGCGTGGTATATTTAAAACTAGAAGCATGAGAAGAAGAAAAAAAGAAACGAAAAAAGGAAAAAAGACCGAGTAAATTGTTCCGGGATGCATCCTCCATGCACACCTACGTACATACAAGACATGCGGATGTTTTTTCTCGTCCGAGGGGTAGGCATCCGTTTCCCACGAATGCCCTTTGAAGTACACAGTACACGGTGAGTTACTCCGCGTTGGGAGGACGGACGGATACGGACGAACAAGCACCACCAGGATTTGCTTCTGCGCGAGGCGCCTAAAGAGGCTGCAAGCCCTTTAAGCCATCCATCCATCCATCTTTGAGCCCCCCCTCCCTCCTCGCTGATCTGTCTTCGTCTTGAGCATTTTGCTCGTGCGCGCAACGTGAATCGTAACCCACGAATCGCGTGCATGTAGATGCTGAGTCTTGAGTCTCCGGGCGGGCAGCCACCTCGTCTAGCATCTGCCAACGATACAGAGAGAGAGAGAGCCCGTTCGTCTTCGTCCTGGATGCTCATCAATGGGAGACGGCAGGCGAGAGGAGAGATACCCTGGGCGATCCACTCAACCACCGCGGAGGCGACGTCGGGCTAGGCCGCTTCGGGCTTGGACTGGGCTCCTAATTTGAAACAGACAATCCAATCCATCTTGCAGTCAATGCCCAAGGGTGCACGTACCGGTTTGGGGACGGGGATCCAAGGTACCTGTGTCATAGGTACCCCAGCCTTTGTGGTGACCGCGACCTTCCAGTGGGCTGCGAGCACTGTACACGCCAACCACCACCTGTGGCAGCACCGCGCTGTACGGCCACCCCAGGTACCCTCCCCGCTATGCCGATTGCTGCCCGCCCAACTCCACTGGGGTGAGTACCCAGGACAGACGTCCTGCGCACCAAGGAGGCCATGGAGGTACGTACTGCCGCCCACTCTCCCACAGCGCTCACCAAACTCTCCTTCTCCCGACCGCCGCCTCCATCAGCCTTGTGTCCCCCCCGACCACGGCTTTCAGGAGTCCAGCGTCGCGACCCAGCAACTCTCCTCCTAATTAATCCCATCGACCACGAGATTTCCACGCCTCCAGCCCTTCCCGCGGCCCTCGTTTCTCCAGACTCCCTCGCCAGCGTCAACCCTCTGCATTACCCGTCGCTGTTAGCGCTGCTCGGATCCGCTTCCCTCCCTCGAACCGCTCGCTCCACCGCCTGACCCAGACGTCCACGGGTCAATCTCAACCTCTCCCACGCTGCTCATCGCTGCCCGCCGACGACATCCACGACGCCGACGCCGACACCGACGACTGCCTATACAGATATACGGCCCGTCTCTATATCTCGACCTTCATTTCGGCCTGCGCCGCCCGTGTCCTGACGTGACCTCCGTCGCTCCACCATCCAGCCACCCGCGAGGTGACTCGCTACTCCCACGAGAAGGGATCCCGTCGAGAGATTCACCGCTGAATGAACTCGGACGGATATTGAACCGCTTTCGACTCGACGCCAAGTGAGATTGACAAGAGTTTCGACATATCCTTTGATTCTCCTCGACCGACTTCGGATTCGAGCTCCTCCCACCGCAGCTCCCCTCCTTATCTCTCCCCGCCTCACCGGCTCTGCCGTCCCTGTCTCCCCCCCCGATCACCACCACGGCGGATGGAGTAGAAGGCGATGGCCCATGCCCCGCTGCTACGAAATAACACGGCCCCGGTCTTTCCAAACTCCAACGGATTCGGCGGCCTGCCACAGATCAGCATGAGCCATGCGCCGCGCGCTAGCCAACTCTCCGGCTCGACAGCAGTCGCTGGCTCTACTACGTCTCTGAGCTCTCTCGGCAGCTCCGCCACAATTACCCAGAATGGCGGGCCCGTCCACGCAACGGCCAACATCATCAACCAAAAGGCCGATGCCTCCCGCTCTCTCTACCAGATCTGCATCTCCCTGAAACAGCGCCTTGCCCAGGTCCCGGGCTTTGAACCCTACCTGGAGCAGCTCGATCCCAACGACCCCGTCGATCCCCTCTGGAACCTCTTCCGCACGGGATACCCGCTTCTCGCCATCTACAACTCTCTGCAGCCCACCACCGAGCTCAAGGTGGAAGATGCCAGTGCCAACGAGGCCAAGAAGTCCAAGATTGCCATCTTCAAGTTTGTCCAGGCCTGCATGAAGGAGCTCAAGGTCCCTCCCACCGAGAGCTTCGTCATTACTGACTTGATGGGCAACGATACTAGCGGTTTTGTCAAGGTTCGTTGTATGATCTGTTCCGCTGCGCTGCTGACAACTGCTGACGCGACCTCAGGTAACCCAAGTCGTCAACTATGTTCTCGACCTTGCCGAGCAGCAGGGCTATCTACTCCAGCTGCAACCGTACCCCGAAGACGAAATCGAAGCCGGCCCAGGCTTGGCGATGACCTATCGAGATCACATTATCAAGGAATTAGTCGACACGGAGCGCAAATACGTCCAAGACTTGGAAAACCTGCACGATCTCAAAAGGACGCTGGAGGAGAAGGGCGCTATCCCCGGCGATAGCGTTCATCAAATCTTCCTCAACATCAATGCGATCCTGGATTTCCAGCGCCGATTCCTAATCCGAGTGGAGACGACCAACTCGATGCCCCTCGCGAACCAGCGATGGGGAGCGCCCTTCGTCATGTTGGAGGACGCCTTTGACATCTACCAGCCCTTCATCGCGAACCAGCGTAAAGCTGCTCAAATCGCCAACCAGGCTTTTGACAAGATCCAGACTTCAGACCACCCCGTCGCGACCGACTTCAACACATTGGACGGATTCTTGCTGAAGCCCATGCAGCGATTGGTGAAATACCCGCTGTTGCTGAAGGTATGTGACATGGATGCGAAAGTGGGAACAGTGAGCTGATTTCATTCCAGGACTTGAACAAGAAAACCGAAGATGAGACGGTCAAGGCGGATCTGCTTGCCGGCTGCGAAGCTGCGGAACGAGTTTTGCACAAGGCCAACGATGCCGTGAACCGGGATCTACTCGATGAGGCACTCGAGGACCTCATTGGCCGTGTAGACGACTGGAAAAGCCACAAGGTGGAGCAGTTTGGAAAGCTCCTCATGCACGGCGTATACGGTGTCATTACCGGGAAGAACGACCAGGAGAAGGATGTAAGTTTGAACCGCTCAAATATGAGATTCCCGCTAACTAATTTCGCAGTACGAGATCTACCTGTTCGAATGCATTCTCCTCTGCTGTAAGGAGATATTCCCAAACAAGAGTAAAGAAAAGAAGGACAAGACGAGGTCCCAGGGCCCCAAGGTCCGGAACCGCACGGCCAGGCTTCAACTCAAGGGCAGGATTTTCATGACTAATGTGACTGATATTGTGTCCCTTTCGAAACCTGGTAAGTGGTATCCCGTTCCTAGTGTGGATGTTGTACTGACCCAGAACAGGCTCTCACAGTGTCCAAATCTGGTGGAAGGGGGATCCTGGCGTCGAGAACTTCACCATCAAGTTCACGCAAGAGGAGATGATGAAGCGGTGGGCTGCCGCGCTCGAGGTACAGAGGAAGGACAACGCGCCGCGAACTTCGACGATGGCCGACAATGCAGCGCCTGACTTCGCCTGGACAAGAGACCAGGCGGGCGGCTTGGAGAACCCGTACCTGGAGGACGAGGAGGACGACGACTATGGCCCGGCTACGGCACCTGCCCAGTACCCCGTACCCACGCACTCGCTGCCGGGCACCATGCCGCGAACCGCGTCCAGCAACAACCTACGACAGAGGGCGGGAACTGGAGAGAGCTCGCTGTCTCTCGCTGGTATGATCCGGGCGCCGCCGCGATTCCCCATGCCAGGGCCGCCAGCTCCGCTGGCCCTGCAGACTCAGCCCAATGGTGCCTACTCTCCAGGAGCTTGGGCCGGGGACAGTTACTTCTCGCCTGTCGCAGAATCACCGGCGTCATCTCGGACTAGCACCACCAGTGGAATGTTCTCGACACCGAACTATGGCATTTCCAAGGCGGGCACCCCGCAGGGATGGGAGGACAGCAACCGATACACGGCTCCCGCCATGCCTCGCGCGCCATCTCGCGACGGAACCTCCCCCAACCCGCATGTTATGAATGGGCGAAACCCCAGAGGACCATCCCTCCCAGCCATGGCTTCGCAGAGTCAGACGGCGGCCCAGCAGCAGCGGAGCCGATCTTATAGCACTCCAGACATCAACGTGCCTGGCGTGCCGAGAGCACGACAGCCGAGCCAGGGCAACATCCCGGCCGTGCCTGGCATTCCACAGCATCTGCACCCTGGCCACGACAGCCACGTACCCAGAGCGCAGACGGGGTCTCCAAGGAACGACGCGCCCATGCGGTCCCACACAAACAGCCCCGGCGCGCAGCGGGAGCGAATGCATCAGCACTCAGGAAGCCTCGGAGGTACCATGGCCCAGTTCCCGACGCAGCCAGTCTACTCCCGCGGAAACACTCCCAGTCAGTCAGGAAACCCGCTCCGCGTCGACGCCGTTGCCGCCAACTCCCGGACTGCGTCTCCCGTGGTGGGCGTTGGAGCCGTCCCCCCAGCTATCCAAGCACCGCTGCCCACCCCCGACCTACCACTTCCGACACAGCTCAAGGTACGAGTCAACTGCGAGACGGGCAACTACGTCACTCTGGTTGTCCCTTTCAACATTACATACCAATCCCTTATCGATCGTATCGATGCGAAGCTCGCGCGGTTTACCAACAGCAGCATCAGCAAAGGAATGCTTAAACTACGGTATCGTGATGAGGACGGCGATTTCGTGACCATCGAGAGCGACGACGACATCCAGATTGCTTTTATGGAATGGCGCGAAGGCATGCGGAACATGTATGCTGGAGGCGTGGGAGAGATAGAGCTCTTCTGCGTCGGCGATACTTCCTAATCGCCCGAGGACCCGCCCTCTCAACTGGGATGGCTCTCTGGGGAAGTTGATGGTGCATTGTGCTGGGATACCCACGGATCATACGCATTTTCGGCGCATGGAACACTCATCTTTATTTTGACTATGATCTAAGGCACGGTAACGATCGAGGGCGTCTGAGCGAGCGGCATCAATCATATAGACACGACATGGCAACGACTTGCACCAACTTTTTTGAAGTATTTGATACACCGACCTTGCGCGTTTTTCTCTTCAACGCCTATTCGGACCGCGCTCCGGCGCCTTTTTTGACTCTTTCTTGGGTTCCTGGCGATATGCCACGCCTCTTGGTTTTCCAATGCCCAACATTGCATATGGACCTTGTGTCGTGGACGGTATTTACGGCTTTGACCAACTCCAGGCCAATCTTATTCTGTTCCTAGTTTTGGGCTTAGAACCAAGTATCGATGGGAACTCATGCGGGGTCTTGTTTTAGGACGTGTTTTATTCTGTGTCTGGGGTTTGCAATGCCTGCTTTCTATTCTTATCACTTCATGGGATATGGCGCTATTATTGATATTAGGCGTAGCTACTGGGGAGCACGTACTTGCATTCTTCATCTTTTTGTTCTGGGTCTCGTTTTGATTCCTTACTTCTTTACATGTTGATAGTCGGCCGTGGACGGGAAGGATTTCGTGGGGTTGATGCTGGGTAGAGTGAGTGAGTGGACAGTCAGTGGAGGGTCCATGAGAGGAAGCATATCTTGCAGAATAGAGAGGAATGCAAGCACTTCAACTGATTGATGGTGACTCGATGTGATTTGTAGTGTGCTTGGTGAAATGAATGCGCGATTCAGGACAACGGTGAATGATCAGGCTATCAAAGGTACCAAGGGAGGGCAGTTTACGAGATTCTTTCTTTGTATTGTACAGCGCTAAATGTACACCCCCACCTCTTGATTCCCGAGTTGGGCCGGGCCATGTTGTACAGTTCAAGCAGAGCTTCTTTCGACCAACGCCCTTAAATGCATTCTATACCGCTGCAATTTCCCATTTGCTTGCTGGTAAACATGCCAACCGACATGGGTCTTTTTGTGATTCGCCTCCCTGCGAACTCGGTTCAATTCTTTCATTTCTCCCTCAGCGTCCCGCTCACTTCTGCTTCTTCGGACTGGTCATGTACTTTTGCATACGGGCGAGGTGGTAGTTGATCGTGTTGGCGGGCGCAGGCGCAGCAGGCGGACCGTCCATGCATCGACGCAGTTGGTTCTCCACGGCCGCACAGCCCGTGGCGTTGAAGCCCGCGGAAGCCCAACACGCTGACATCTCGTTAGTTTTTTTTTCTTTTCCAAGGCGGCGCAGGGAGGGGCGAGTGCGCACCGAGGACGCTGGACATGATGGCGATGCAGGGGTTCTCGACAGCGCGCTTGGGGTTGTGCACGCGCAGGGCCTTGAGCGGCGGCAGGCGGATGGCCTTGTGGCGGCCGGTCATGGCTGGGGTGTTTTCGACGCTGGGGAGGTGTGCTGGGAGGGCCAATTGAGGCTGTTCTCGAGGCGAGGCGGGTGAGGCTTTCGCGATGGGCGGGTTGCGGCGTGGAAAGTTGGGAGATGCGGGTGGTCACGTGTGGGCGGTGAGGCGGGGGATTGTCGGGATTGGGGATACGGTGCGGGATACGGTGGCTGTTATTTACGGTTGGGTTGGATACGGTGACTCTACCTCGACGTCACGGAGTATTATCATGAGCCTCACCTACACTTACACTTCCACTCTTCACCATCGCTCCCCTCCACTCCATCTCTACCTCCTCCAGCCCCAAAATCACAGCCACTGACCGATCCTTTGTTGTTCTGCCTGACCGTCCTCCAAACCATGATCCCAGCAACACCCATGAGCAACTCTGACGTGTGCCCCAACACCACTACAAAACATGTGACCGCAAGTCATAACCAACTAAAGCACCGCCTAACCGCGTATCCTTTCCCTACCTCCCATCCTTCGGGGACTTTTTGGTTTGCCGCAGCAAGGTCTTCCGCGTAATGCTTTTGCTGCGCCATGATATATGACACAAGTGCTATACACCGATCATCATCGGCCGCCCGGTCGACTCGTGCCATATATAGCGTGGCGATGGGCTTCACTGCCCGATCGGCGCCTTAGCGGAGAGGGACTATTCGCCCGGGGATTCACTGTAGGAAGTTGTTATCCCTGTATAGCATGTCATACAGTGATGCACTGCCCTTGACATGTCCTGCGCTGTACGCGATTCATTGGGCGTTGGCGGTGCCGTGACTGATCCTACCGAGTGAAGGGAAGTGGTTTCATCATAGAGATTGTGCTTACTCCGGTCCTAAAGTCCCACCTCATTCATCCATCTCTCCTCTTGTTGTTTATATCTTCATCTTCACCCTCGTCTTCTGATCGTGAGTTCTGGTATTCCCACTTACACAACTCTCCACCATGGAAAAGCCGAGTACGTTTTCCCTGTCTTCACTCACCGCAGCTCCCGACATCTAACACTTCCACAGCACCACCTACCCAGGGCACGCAACCCGTCGAGCTGGGCCCCTCCGAAACCCAATCGCCGCCCAAGTACGAGCAAGCCCCCTTCACGCCCGTCTCCGGCAGCCCGCCCGACGTCCCGAGAGACATCCACCACGAGCCGCCTCATGGCGTCGTCCCGCAGGACAACTTGGCCTGCGCGCCGATCCAGATGCTGCAGAGCCAGAGCGCACCCGTGCTCTGTCCTAGCTGTGGTATGAGGAACATGACGGTTGTGACGTCTGAGGCCGGAGGGTTTCTCCAGTATGTTTCCTGTAGAAGTGGTCATGGGATATAAATGCTGACTATCGATAGTGGCGTTGCCGCGTTGGTCTGCCTCGTGAGCTGCTTGGGATGTATTCCCTACTGCATCCGCTCCCTCAAGGATGTCCATCACAAGTGTGGAAATGTACGTATATACTCCTCGTCCACGATACCTACCTACTTTACTGACAGCTCCCAGTGCGGCATCCCCCTCGCAACCTTCCATCGCAGCGGTCGGACGGAAGTGCTCGCCTACTCCAAATAAACAGATTCCAGTCTTCTGCTGGAAGAGCCTTCTAGTCCCGTTTCCTTGTTATTCTTAGATTGAGATACCTCTTGGTTTGGTTATTGTTTCTACAGTTTCTCTGTCTTCTCTGTTGTTACTAGGTCCATTTACAGGGTTGAACTTGGTGGTGGGTGTGCTGTTGACGGAGACAGGTCTAGGTCCACATGGCGGTAGGAAGTTAGACACAAGAAAATGCCACCCTTTCACACGATAGTTCCAAGTATGTTGCCACAGCAAACGGTTCATTCCGAGTTTAATCTAGACATTGCAGTGGACATCTGAGAGTAATTATGCAGGGCTGGCTCGAGTTTCCCGCTATACGCTTCGTGGCTTGCGGTATTCACCAACTCTCTGGATAATTGTAAGGTATGTTACACTTTTAACAGAGGGCTATCATCTATCCCCCAACTGTCAAACCTATATCATCATGTCATTCAGCAGTACATGGTCTATCCCGTAACATCAAACTTTTCATCCACGTCCATGTCATCATCAGCTCGTCGAGATCCCCCAATCGTGGCCCAGCCAGATTTGATGGGCGGTTGTGTAGTCTTGGCAGCTTTGGCAGGCTTGGTGGCCTTGGCGGCTTTGGCTGGCGCGGTAGCTTTAGTAGCTTTGGCTGGCGCGGCAGCTTTGGCAGCTTTGGCAGCTTTGACAGCTTTGACAGGCGTGGGAGCTTTGACAGGCGTAGTAGCTTTGGCAGGCTTCGTAGCTCTGGTAGCCCGAGGTTTGGTAGCTTTAGCCGCCTTGACAGGTTGGACGGGCTCCGCGACGGGCTCCTCCTTGACTGGCTCCTTTTCTTCTTCCTCAGCAGGTTCTTCGGCGCCCTCATCTTCTCCCTCGGCCTCGGCCTCGGCCTCTTCGTCATCTTCTCCGTCATCTTCATCGTCGTCATCGTCTTCGTCATCGTCATCGGAGTCCTCGAGTCCAGACCCTTCACTGTCTCCCTCGGTTCCAGGGTCATAATCCTCTTCATCTTCATCCTCCTCGTCGTCCAGCTGTTGCTCGAGCTCGAGGTGTGCTCGCTGCAGCTCTGACATACCATTCTGGCCTTCAGCGACGGCAGCATCCCCGTTCTCAGCCTCGCCGTTCTTCTTTGCCTTGTTCTCTGCCAACTCCAACTTGGCCTTCCTCTGTTCGGCCATGCTGCGGTCTTGTAACCGGTTGCGCCTGATGTACTCGTCAATGCCTCCGTAGTCCTCCTGATCCAGCATGGAGAACTCGAGCTCTTCGGTTGCGTCTCCTTCGCCGGCAAACACCTCAATGGCTATGTTAAATGTCCGCTGGAGGATGCTTGTGTAGCTTGTCGCAGCGATGCGACTCAGTGGGATGAACATCAAGGGCTTCTTGAATCCCCAGAAAATTCCATTCTCAAGGAAGAAGAGGTACCCGTCTTTAGAACCCCTAAAGGCCTTGACGTGCACCGCCTTTTCGTTTGGCCTGTGCGGCTGCTTGACCATGCTGTGGAACTTGTTGGGACTGGCAGAGACGATTTCGACGTCGTTTCCTGCAGGCTTGAGATGCCTATTCAGGGCCCAATGGAAGAGGGACTTGTATGTGTCGGAGACGGCGGCTGCGGTCCCAGATTCCGGGCCCGCCACTGTTCCCTGCTTGGGAACAGTGGAGGGGACGGTAAACACAAGTGGCTCCTCGGTTGGCGGGTTGGTCTTGGACGGGAGACACGTGCCTCGAGGGAAAATGATGTAGTTGTGTTGAATCTGAGTCTTCTCGGGAACGGGAAGATAGAACACATACTCTGTTTCATGTTAGTATCGCAAGGGATTCAGTCACGGTCGCGTACGTACCAATGTCCTTCCAGGCATACGTTATGGCCGGGATTGGTGCCGTGGTCCCTGGCGCCCGGGCGTAGATGTGGTTCGCGGTGAAGCACAGCTCGAACTTCTTTCTCTGAGGAACGGAGACGGAAATCTCCTTGATCTCGAGAAGGACAGACTCGTCTGCTGCATTGACGCTTATGTTGGCCTTGGTGCCGTTTGCGCTCCCGTTCTGGTCCACATCCACCCGCCGCTTCTTGTGCGCTGGCTCGCCGTGTCCCTGGATCGTGTCGTAAACATGCGAGGCAATCTCGTTGAAAAGGGCGACTCTGCCGGGCGAATCTAGCATGAAAAATCAGTCCGGCACGGTGCGCTGTCGCGAATCAGGGGCATTGTTTACCAGCGGCCTTCTGGATGTCCTCAAGAATGTCCGGACGGGACTGGAAGACGAAGCCGAGCTTCTTGGTATCGAGCTTTGTGCTCATGATGGATCCAAGAGTCTAGGGTGCGGCAAGTCGGCGGAGTGGTCCAAATTGGAAGAGTTTGTATGTGATGGGTGAAGGAGGACGTCTTTTGTTGTTGGCTGGGTAGGTGCGGCATCGTCATTGTCAATTTCCAAATTCCTACTACTGGGCGCGATAAGATAAGGTCCTCGGGTCGGACGGGATTGGTGCCCGGGCGCCTTAGTCATTCGCGTCAGGGCGCTTGTGCCAGTCGCCCGCTGTAACCTAGTGGTTCCACGGCCCTGAGAATGGGGTCTTCAGGGGACTAGACCGCTCCACTGGCGCTACGTGCTACCTACCTGACGTCAGTCGCCGCCCCGCGATAATTCGCCGAACCACCTCATCCTCAACACAGTCAAAACATCGCGACATCACGTACCACGTGCGACGAACCGCCGGGCTTTGTGCTTCTTTGGGGTTCGCGCAGTGTAGCAGCATGGCGACCCAATTCTCCAACGTCTACCACCACCGGAGGGTAGCCGAGACCGCGTCCAAGGCCTGCGATGTCTGCTACAAGCCAAGCTCTTCAGTGTTGATCACGCCGGATAAAAAGGTGCATAGAACGCCAGCACCACGGCAGATACGTAAGCACGCGCTGACTCCCAAGGCTACTAGGATTTCTTCTTTGTGTGTCCCGCCCATTTGAAAGACCAGTACTTCTGCACGCCCAAGATCGATCAAGATGCTATAAAGGCCAAGCGAGAGAAGGAGGTCGAGGAAGAAAAGGAGCGACTCAAAAGGGAGTACGAGGAAAAGCAGCGCAAAAAGAAGGAAAAGGACGCCAGCAAGGACAAAGAAAAGGGCAGTGACAAAGACAAAGACAAAGACAAAGACAAAGACAAGGAGAAGGATAAGGACGCCAAGAAAGACGACGACAAGGACGCCAAGGATAGCAAGGTATGTCGAGACAAAGTTCATGCGAACTAATGATCAAGCCCATACGATGATTGATACTGATTCTCGCCAGGACAAGGAAGACAAAGAAGCAACTCCCGAGCCGGAAAACCGAGTATTCGAGTTGAAGAGGTACGTGAGCTGTCCATGCATACCCGCGTCGTACTAACAGACACAGCTCTTTCTACCAACAGCGCTTAATGAAGAAACGACAAGCTGAAGCAGCGAAACGCAACCGAGAGCGCATGTCCCAGCCGGGTTACTTCCCGTCTGTCCCTAGGGACGACCCCAGCTGATGAGTCTGCAATAAGTCGAGCACGCTGCCGGCGTCCTGATTAATCCCAAGGAGCGAGAAATTTTCAAATCACAATTCTGCCCGGATTCTCTTGGACGACTGATCGTGCTCTCTCAAGACAACAACACCAACTGTTCTTGTATTCAAGACACACAAACACTTGTACTGGACCCTGAGTTCACTGGCCAAGTTCGGTAGATGATGAATGATATCACATCTTGAACTCGTTGCGGAGCCCGGCACACCATCTGAATAAAACGTCCACATCGTCATATTGCTGTCAGTCTGTTTCTTGGACATGTGAAGACCCAACTTTCTCATTGTTAACTCAATCAATGACTCTGGTTCCTCCGGTTCCTCTCTACAAGCTGCTGTTTTCACAATTCGACTGAATGATAACGCAAACACCTCATTGACATCTAGCTACTATGAAGAACGTTGACTTCATATGAAGCCACAACACCACGAACCATATGACTTGACGCATTTCGACTTACATCTCAAACAAGGCGAAAGTTCCATTGCCGGTCTGTTACTGGGATACATTTCTCTTTCATAATTCTTCACGTAATCTCAACAAATCCTAATGAGGCATTGTAGAGCTAATTCGTGGAGTTCTTTCTACTACATCTCAACCCTCCCTCAAAGCACAAAGTATAACCGATCTACCCGGGAGCTTAGTTAAGTTAACAACTACCTGTTCTCCGTTCGATCCTTTCACTACGGAGCCTTCTCCGTTAGTTGCGGATCGCCGACTACTATCCTCACCGTCCACGACCAAGCCATGTTTCAAGACCTCTGCCGCCTTCAAACCCCAATGTTCGGGCACCCCTCAACGCATCATGGCCGAGTCGGCGACGGGTCTTCCCACCGATCCCCGAAGCTAACTACCCCGTGGGCCAGAGTTCCAGCCTCGGGGTCGTCAGCAAATAGCGGTTCGTATCCAGCAATAAGCTCCTCTAGCCTCGTCGTTTAACCGTGTCTGGGAGACATGGCGCTGTGGCGTTCACGCTCGGGGTCGAGTCGTCCAATCCCAAGGGGACCTCACTTACCGAGCACCAGTCCTATCCAGATGCCAAGCAAGGCTGAGTGAGACACTTCAGCCCTGTGGTTGCCTTTGCGGTGGCTGGGCAATAAATCTCGGCCTAGGGCTGGCCGGGATCTGTTCCTTGTTTCAACCTAACCCAGTTGTAGGGCTTTTCGCCCGCAACAGGGAGAATTTGGGAAACAATCCCTGAACTGGATGCTGAAACCTAGTCGAATACGAAGTCCCTGCTGCCCACAAGGCTGGACTAGTTGAAGCCATCTGCCCTATCACCCAAGCCCTCCACCACCCCTCACAGACTAGAACTCCGTGGGCTGTCGTCTCCGACATGTCACCATGACGGACCCTGTCTGCTCTCCGCAACAGGCAGAACTCGAGGCTGCCCACGGGTCGAGCAACTGCGGGGACCAGAATGGTTCTAGCGCTTACATGCTCACCTCGGCGCGCAGGGTACACCCTCTTGGTAAGCAGCCCGACTTCTCTGCACAGGAGTGGATATCTCTGATCTCGAAATAGGCTCCGAGTTGTCATCATGAGGCATGAGAGCGAGGAAGAGAACCGGCCCCGCCTCGTGCGTGGTGCTCGGGCTTGGCGATATTCGTTACTTACATCAGATTCAGAAGCACTCCGTCACTGCGACTGCATGTCTGCAGGCCCAGGGTTGACGGCATGTCCCGTCCAACGGCAGGACCGAATCGGCGATACCTAGGTCCATGTCCCAAGAACAGCGGTGTCGTTACCCAAATGCCTTGTTGAAGAGGGGCTGCCTCGGTCAACAGGACCAGGCCGAGATACCACTGCGGTAGTAAGGCTGGGGGCTGTGGCGCTTACCTAACTACAAGCAGGTTGTGACAGGTGAGCTCTGACAACTTGTGTCCTGCTATGCCTACCCGTGGGTGCAAACATATCTCCTCTTGTTCTGCTCGTCAGCGTCTGGAAGGGGGGAAACAGACGTAATCAACATGAACCACCACTAGCCACGATTCTGCAGCCGCGAGAAGGCGGATCTGGCCCATTGGGTGTCTTCGGCGACATATCGAACGACTAGTTTCCGAGCACATGCGGAATCGCAAGATCGCACCCCTCCTCGGTTGTCGAGATGATGACTGCAGGACGGGCCTTGGGAGTGGCACGCATGCATCCCTCTCCTCCTAGCGGCACGGCACCAGCCCTAATCGACTCTGCTTTTTCTTCTGCAGTTGGTGCATGCCATGATCCCACCCAGAGCTCAGTTCGTTCCAAGTTTGACGCCAGAACCACAAAACTTGTGATGGCTTCGTCTTGACGCCTCATCAGCCCCCGCCCTAAGTACATCTAACATGACGCATGGGGCTCGTTCCATGTGACCCCTCTCGAAGCATGTGTCTTGTTCGAGTTTCGACGCGAACCACGATTCTACGGCCGTGGAAATAGCCCCAATTACCGACAGTTTGGATATGCCGCCTGGTTGTCGACTGCGGATGCGACTCTGCGTTGTCAGCCCCGACTTGATGTAGGCTGGACGCTCCCCGGCGCTAATATGGCAACATGCCCGACCAGGCGAATGCATTGGAGACATGCTTGATGCATCTCGATGACAAGTCTGCCACAAAATATCTCATGCTACCTACGGGGCGGGCTGCTTCGACCTGCTGCGGCACGTACGCCGTCGACCGAGGCTTTTCGACCCCGCCGCCCAAGAACCAAGGCGTTCATTACTCCCAGCCGGGAACCAAGTCTTCCTCGGGCTCCGCTAGCCTCGCCAGAAGCCATAAGGCGTCCTAGCTAGGCACCGCATCGCCGTGGACGTTTCCAGGGAAGCCCGGGAGGGGGCCGCTGGGTTGGGGTTGCAATGCACACCCTCCTCACGCCGCTGGGAGCCCATGATTCCCTCGCTACTGTATCTGCCCGTCTGCGATCGGCACTGAATGGCGTGCTTCCAGCCGGGGACGGAGACGTAGGGGCGTGTCCGAAGAAAGTACTTGCAACCCTTTAGACGAGAGGTACTTGTGGTGGTTTGTACCTCCTATCCTACCCCTGGGCGCCTCTCCAGACCAGGACCCACGGTTCGAGCCATGCAGATTGGTGTGTTTCCTCGCCATGGCTTCTCTAGCCTTGCAACGATGGAACACTCCTTCCTGTCCCGTGCTCGGGCCCGGCTTGGTAAACGTCCCCCGGGCGATAGACACCCCCGAAAGGCCGGCGACTACAAGGGGCTCTCCGGGAAGTCGGGATCGGAGCGGGTCTCGCACTCGCACCGCGGAACGACCGTCGCCGTCGTCACGCCCCGACATCACCCACTGCGCGAAAGATGACGCTGACCACGACCTGCCTGATCCGCTCGACACAGCTAGCCACTCGACGGCCCGAACAGGCAGGTTCCGGGCTGCCAGAGGCGGCTCCAGCGCTCTCCCGGCCAGAAGCAATGGCTGCCTGAACACAACCTGCACCTGTACGCCAAGCTCAGAAAGGACAAGGACGACGCGGTCAGATGGGCAGCCGACGAAGCATTGCAGGCTCGGAGCACCGGTGGCACCAGAACGCCAAGGGATAAGCTTCTCGAGACGGCAGATCGAGGAGGGGAACAGCTCGATTCAGGGAACGTGGCGGCCCTGGAGGGCTCCACCGCGTGATCTTCGCGCATGTCAATACTATCCGGAAGCGGTATCAAGACTCGAGCAACGGGCATCTGGGGCCTCTGATACCCGAGTACGGGGATGTCGTCTAAACAAACGCCGCTACTGGTTACGTCACGGCTCAAGCTACCCCGCCAGAGGGCAATGACAGAAGGGTGGTCTCAGAATGAACAGCCGAGTCGCGGACATGGCTCGTGGATGGTGGTGGTGATGATGATGATGCGTTGAAGGCGGTTGACAGGGGGTGTGTTGAACCACCACGCCTTGTCACGACGATGTCATACTTCTGAAACAACCCGCGAACATTAGAGCTCGATAATATTACTAAAGCCTCGGACTTCGAAAACCCTTCCTTTTGTTTATATCGATTAAGCACTTCGTGGGGCGGCATACATCCATCCAACTTACTAAGTGCCGACGCGCAGATCGAAGGCGGGTTGTTTTTGTCTGACAAGCAGCGATCCTGTGGACCTCTCCCCAACCTCCAACATGCATCCTATGAATTCTCTCGAGGTGACACACCTCGGAGGGCTGGTCGAGACGGACTGTATGACGGTGATGACGAGAGTCGCGCTCGCGGATTATGACTGGCTCGCTCGGGTTGCTTACGCCCCAAACATGACTGGGCTCGGGACGGCGATCAAAGTCCGGGTAGCAAGCCATAAGCAGCGGGCGGGTTTCTCGCTTAACGATGACTCTGATGGGGCATTTGTTGTGCTCGTCGAGTCCTAGATTCTGTCTTGCAGATGTGTTTTGGTCGCAGGTTTCGTAACATGGCGAGTAAGGAGTCGAGCTTACAAGAAATGGAGCAACGTCAGATGGTGACTATTCTGCCGCCGTTCGCACGACATGTCTCAAAAAGGCAATCCCCGTCTGGCTCAATGCCGACATATTTCCCACTTTAAGAATACGGTGACAGCGGAGCCTTTCCGTCAGGGTGTGGCTTCGGCGGCGGGTTAGTCGTGCTCGGCCGTGCATCTGAACTCGTTCGCCCGGATATATCTGAGCACATTGGACTAGAACAACGTGCCGCAATCGGCATGGTGAGAGTAGAAAAAAAAATTGATAGTGTCACCGCCTGGGAAGAATAGTTGCAGGGCTAGTCGAAGGTGTGTGTGGGATTCTCATGATGGATGGGGTGGAACAACGATGGGGCATGCGGTCAGGGATGGTGGGCATTCTTGGTGGGTTGTGGGTGCTCGACGCCCTTGAAGCTTGAATATGATGCTGAGGAGTGAGCAATACCGTCTCAATAGTCCAAGCCTAGTGCTGAGCGTGCTGAGGTAACTCTTGAAATCTCCGGGGCTCTTGGGTTTTTGGTTCTCTCTTGCTTTCTTGACAGTTGACACATGACGAATAATCACCCCTCCCCCATGAGGAGCTTCCTTGCCCGCACCAGGAACCATCCGATCGTCCCGTCGCCGTCTGACGATCTTTCGGTTGCGCCCATCACGAGCCCCTCCTCTTCAGCGGCCGCCCTAAGAGAGGTGACCCATGCACGGGTGCTTCTACACCCCGTAAGCCCTAACGGCTTCCCGATTAGAACCACACCCTTCCCCCAGTCGATTCTTCGGCTTCTTGAGCGCTTTCCGCTTCTGACAATGCCGTGGGAGACTAGAAAGCCGGTGCGTCAAAAGGGAAATGGCCGGTTGTGGACGGAGATTTGTATCTGCGATCCCTGTGGCAGGTTAGGAACTCGGGGTTCCGGTGGGGCTCCGGAGAGGAGCAGCAAGGGGTCGGAGGCTCGGGGCCTTGTAGACGGAGGCTTGCCGACGGCCACTCGGGGACTGGGCGTACCTGAACGGCGACTGTCCCGACGGTCGGTTAGTTACACGCATGAAACCCCTTCTCCAGCCGTCACAGATGCCCGCCACGCGGTGGTGCGCCGGGCGGCATTCGAATGCCCATGCTCTTGCTCGTGCCGAATTCCCTCTTGAAGACATCGTCGACCCTGGCGCGCTGGAGCGAGAAGGCGGGCGAGATGTAGTCGCCGCATGAGCACCTGAAGCCCTTCCAGTCGTAGCGGCCCACGCCGGCGCCGCACTTGGCGTTGGGGCAGAGCAGCCGGCCGTTGAGCTCGCCCTGCTCGAGGATGCTGCGCATCCAGCCCAGGGGCTCGACGAAGAAGTGCTGACAAGCAGCGGTGGAGTCCTTTTTGGCGGGCTTGTGATCAACGATGAACGGCGCCGTGGCAAGGGTGCGACGACACTTCTTACACCGCAGACTGAGGCCGGACTCATCGTGGGGCTGAGCCTCCTCGTCTTCGAACCTCAGCCTTGTGGGAGCCTGGCCGACCGCCAGCCCCTCCTCGACCTCGCGCATGTACGCCCAGCGCTGGTACACCGGATGGGTCTCGACATCGTCGGGGCAGCCCATCTCCCACCAGAGCGCCAACTGGTCCATGAAGCCGGGGTTGGGTTCCCCCATGGGGCGCGTCCGTCGAACAAAGGTCAGCGCGGCGTGCACCGCTTCGACGGAGGTTTCCTTCCGTGATCGTCCCTGCGACGACGAGGCTGGATGCGCATGAGTTGGATCGGACAGGGCAGTCGGGGTGATGTTGGGATCGAAGCGGTTCGGGTACCGCCAGAGAAGGTAGGCAATGATGGCGGAGACGGATCTGGACTTCCCAGCGGCGCAGTGGACAAAGATGCCTCGTGGGTTTCCATCGCCCCCAATAGTTAGTTGCTCGACGCCCTTGTCGAGAGCCGCATCGTCGGCTTCCTGAGTCTCCACCGCATTCTTGCTGTGCCCCTTAGATGCCCGCAGCCCCTCGTCGATGAACTGGACAGCCTTGGGAAGTTCCACCAGCAAGTTTGCGTCATCGACGTCGTCGACATCAATGATGAGATGGCGGAACTCCTTTCCGTACTCTGACCAGGGCTCGTCCTTGAAGTTCTTGAGGCTAGACGGGTCGAAGCCAACCACAGACAGGATGTGCGTGATGCCGCGTTCTGTCAGGGAGTCGGAGCGGCGCAGAGCCCACAGCCTTTGGGGGTGTCAGCACGAACGCAGACCGCCAAGACAAACCACCATGAGGCTCCAGCCTGCATATCGCAGCTGACAGTGAGGACGATGCACTTACCCACCAACGTACAACTCGTCTTGACCCTCGATCCTGCTGAGCGCCATCTCGACGATGCTCCGCTTGAGCAACTCTAGCTCTCCGTCCTGGAACTGGTGCCCAAAGTCCTCCCACTGCTGCAGACGCGTGCCCTGCAGCTCGGATTCCGCCTCTGGTGCTTGGTTGGCGCTGTGTAGTGGATGGGCGTCTTCCTGAGAGATTTGGTGCTCCAGCATGAAGGCTGATTCGAGCCCCGACCTTGCGGTGGACGGTGCTTCGGTATGCCTTGACGGGGTTGTCGTTGTCTGATTAATGAGGCAGACGACAAGGCTTTTCTTGCGCCGTAGCTGGGGCTGTGCCGTGTATCGATGAGGACCAGGTTAGTTTGGGGGAATCGTTGAGTAGAATAAGAGATTGCTCTTTGCTGTTGTCTAAGTCGATGGCTGCGATTATCCCAGCAAGGCAGGGGGTCAAGTAGACTGTAGTTAGTCGTTGAATTCGTCCCTCATGACTCCTCGCCGACTTGCTTCTTTTTTCTCTGTCGTTGCCCCTCCTTGAACTGCGCCACAGTCGCTACCCCGCCATCACTTAAACGCAACCTAACGGCCGCTCACCAGCCACAACCATTGAACACTGCCACGGCTTGGTCGAGCTCGCTCCACTGTCCATCCATCGCACGCTACGAACTTAGTCTAATCCCAGGCTTGAATGTGTTTCCTGGAGCTAGCCCAACGAGGCAAGGACTTCGCAGACACGTCTCGGTGTACGAACTCAATCAGCCTCACCGCGTGGCGTGGCCTTGTAGGGCTCTGCCTCCAGTGTTGTACGAAGCAGACTATGAAATGTTAGACTGTGTAACTTAGACCACCGTACGCCGTGCTACTCCGGAGAATGCACTCCGCACCCGGCACCTATGGAGTTCCTTCCATCCTCCGTTCCATCCGTCGTATCACCCGAGCCACAGGGCCCAGACCTCCCTGGTCCCGCCAGGTCGGTACTCGTTCCATCCGCTGTAAACCTTCGCTGCCATTTGGCCCAGGGTTATCATCCCTCACTCAACCCAGGGATTCTCGCCTACTTAGACCCTAAACCTAAATCCATCGCTCGCCAAGCCGTCTTCCCTTCATCTCCTTTCTACCCAGGGAGCAAGGGAGCTTGCGAAAGGCGCCGGCGCCATCGCCCGGCCATTGTCATTGTCAGCCACTAAAACATTGTCGCACGGTTGTTCCGGCTTCAGCCCATTCCGCCCGTCTCCATCTTCGCGCGGAATGCCAAATCCAACCTCAAATCAAACGGACTCGTGATACCCCATAAGAAAGGAAAGAAACACGGACGGAAACACGCCCTGTGCTAGCCTCAACTAGCTACCTACGTAAGACCCGGCTCCGCTTCCCCAGGGGCGGGTTGAAATTGGCGTCTCGCTCTCCATTCCAACCCGAGGGTCCAGCTCTTCAAGTTCTCCATACGTAGACTACTTCCTACACATCGACCGTACTCATAGACTACAGGATATCCCACGTCTTCCCTCGGAATACGGCGCTTCACACCTCCGTATTCCGCTCCGTGATCCGCTCCGTGATCCGCTCCGTGCGATGCTGAGATTACTCGCGTCCTCCTCCTCTGAGTATATGCCTCCACCTTCTCCCATCAGCTGAGCTGATCTTCTCCAGATGGCACCGGACTGGACCAGAACTAGCGACATCTGTAACCTCTTACGTAGTAGTAGCTGCCATCTTGTCCAGACAGAGCTAACGACTCAAAGCTGAAAATTAGACACCACGCAAGCACACACCATCCACCACACACCATTTCTAACACGGATTTCCTAAATCAGAATCACGCAGCGCCTCTCTCCGCCCATCCGTCGCCTTTTTACGACCTGTTATTCTAATCCAAAGACGCCCAATGGAGTTTTCCACCGTCAAGGGCTAGCTGGGTCAAACCGAGCCTGCCGGTAACAACGCCTCCGTCAGCTGTCGCAACATCTACTCATCTCACATCCAATCGCTGCTCGCCTTTGTCATGCTTGCCCGCTTGGAGTCAACTCGTTTTGCGTTATTTGATCTTTGTTTGTATTGAACCAATCCTGCAACCCATCCCAGACCATGCTACCGGTATCCCTATCCTTTTTGTGCCGTTACCCATGACATGAATAGGCTGCGCAGCTTCAAGCTGGAGCCTTGTGTACATAATGCGAAGTGGTTTCCTCCGTGATCCCTACCTTTGCCGTCTTGCGGGGTATCTATAATTACAAAAAAAAACCACAATACTAAATCCGACAGGCCAAATAGACCTAAAACATGTGCCCTCTGCTTCGTGACATGGCTGGCTTCCTCCAGATTCCTCTTCGCATTGTGAGCATCGTAACTGTGCAGCCTGCCAACGCCATGCTTGAACAGG
This sequence comes from Neonectria punicea, assembly GCA_037954315.1. Taxonomy (NCBI): domain Eukaryota; kingdom Fungi; phylum Ascomycota; class Sordariomycetes; order Hypocreales; family Nectriaceae; genus Neonectria; species Neonectria punicea. The sequence goes on along the minus strand of JAZAVJ010000022.1, from coordinate 210,579 downwards.
GATCTTTGTTCAGTAAGAAAGTAGCGCCGCCACAAATGCATGGTCAAAGGCGAGTGTTGTGCCCGTCGTGTACGGCCGCCACCAATCCGCAGTAGTTCCCTTCCGATCTTCACCTCCATGTCGCATGCGAACTACCGCTGTCCAGACCGGGCCAACGTTGACCTCCAGGGCGCCCGAGCCAAGACAGCTGCCCGTTTTTCTCTTGGAATGTTGCAAATTCGCTTCCTTGGATCCGGCCGAGTCGTTGCTAGCCCTACGGCCTTGTGGAGCGACAACCGCCTCAGTCGTCATCGCTCGTAGCCCAACAAAACGCTGCGTCGATGGCACCATCCAGTCATTCGACTGCACCTCAGAAGTTGGGTGTAGAATACTGGACATGTGTGTCCTCGGGAGTGCGCAGTCGGTGCGTAGTCGGGTCCGCGGAAAGTCCCGATTCGGTTGCGGGAGATCAGCGCACGTATCCCAGCCGCACGTTATTTGCTTTGGTGTCGACGCATCTGCACGCCGCGGCACCGCGCACCGCGCAGGTGTAACGGATTTTTTGCCCCTCCCGTGTCAGTCGATGCAGCATCATGCAGGTATACCGTGCCGCTTGCGTGGATGCCATGGCGCTTGTGTCTTCGTCTTAATCAGGTACTTGTTGCCGACCACGCGTCCTCCGTGGCCGAAAAGGCTCTATCGTCGGGCCTTCGAGTTGTCGGGTTCCCCTCCATCGTCCATGGACTGATAGTCGCCGTAATTCGTAATTGAGCCAACTGGGGCGCGTCAACCTCTTGCTGACTCCTTCGCTGATACCCCGCTTGGTTCAACCATGTCCTCCACTAATATCCAGCCCCCGACACCCCTGCCCTGCTCGGTTCCTTACTCAGCGGCCAAAGGATTGGCGGTTGAAACGTCCGCGTGCGGCACTCGAGCTGTTGAACCCCGGGTCGCGCTGATCATCGGATTCCTTCACCTGGGCGGATCCTCCTCTAACATACAGGCGTTCTCCAGCATATTAGTCCATTTACCGCTGGTGCCAGCGTGGCTGTGCTTCAGATGTTGTCTAAAATGGTCCGCCCGATAGAACTTCTTGGACGAGTTGCACTCCCTAAACTTGTGAGTCTCTTGCAGATGTCGAATCCGTTCATCCCAATCCTGTTCCGTAGCAAGCCTGGGGCCATTTATTCCGGGACCTCGTCCTGACCGTGGAAATTCATCCCCACAGTAGCCACAAGCGTCAGCTTCTCCAGGGCGGTTGGTCGAGTCGTGAAATGCACGATCGTATCCAGAAAGGGCCGAGCAGGACCATGAATGACGTCGGACATGAAGCGAATTTTGATGGCGTTCTGCTTCGTTCTTGTTCTTGAACCGGTTTCCACAGAACGTACAGTTATATTGCTTCTCGGCTTCGTGAGCACTAGTTATGGTTAGCTCCAAGTTTTTAACTTTTCGGAAGCAACAGATGCTCCATCCCAGTCGTAGAGTTACGCCAGCCGTAATGAATAGGGATGGCTCGGAAACATTCGCGGCGTAACATTGAGCAGGACAACTCATCGTCAGGTTGAATACTTACTTTAGTTCTTCAGCCGTCTCAAACCTTTTTGGCTTCTTTGGACAGCAGTCGCACATGAAGAATTCCTGGAGCTTGGAGCCTCCTGGCTTTTGCATATCGGGCATCTTTCGCGAGCTGGCACCTGAGACGGTCCTCGAATGGGCTGCGCCTCGGCCGGAGATGGAGTTCCTTGGGCTAGGGTTGAGGGACATGGGAGTGTTGTAGGGGGAGTTGCATGAAGTTGGGGAGATTCCACCCGGCGACAGGCCAGGCGAACGTCTGCCGAAGGAGTTGGCAGTGGTGATGGTAGAGGGAGGCACCGACATAGTCGACATGTATGAGTTTGACCTCGATGTTGAAGGCAAAGATGACATGGTTGTGCCCTGGGGAATGGTGCTGAGACGGGGGGTGGGTGAGCCGCGGGATCGGTGGGTGAGATCTATCTGAGACGTGAGAAGAAGCTCGTCGGGCGGACTGGCCGCCCTCCGCTTCTGGCCACCGGCCGGAAGGTACGCATCGTCAAAATGTAGCCTCTTGAGAGGCTGCGTCTCGTCAATCTCCATGTCGTCGGGTCCATTGAACTCGTAGCTGCCCTGTGTCGAGGTGGCATCGTCGCTGTTATTCCTTCTGGTGCGTGTTCGTGGGGAGTGGTCAATGTCTGAACCATCATTGGGCGAACGATCCCCGTAGTGGAAAGGGCCGCTCCGGGGAGAGATGGCCGAGTGCAACGGCGTCTCGGTGAGCCGAGCCGGGGAGCCCAGGATGTTGCGGGTGTGAATTGGGAGCTGGACGGGAAGACTCAGCGCGGGAGGGAACCTGCCCTCGGCGGGCGGTCTTCTAGGCAGAAGCTCGTTCACTGAAGCGCTGAGAAGAGATCGAGGGGGTGACCTTTCCAGCATCCGGACGGGATCAAGCTTCTTCTTCATACTGTCGCCATGAATGTCGGCAGGGGATTGAAACTGGAATCGATTGTGGTGGAGACCGAATTCTCCTGTTCGTAGAGAGTCGCGAGTCCTATGAGGGCCAAAATTGTTAGCCGACTTGGTCCAGTCCAGCTGGCGAGGGCTCGTCTGCAGCCGTGGACCAGCGACGGGAGAGCACTCGGGCTCATACCTGTCAGTGGAATAGCTGGAGTAGCCTTCGTCCCGATCACTAGCGAAGCTGTTGCGGAAGCCGCCAATATCTCTGCGCTGGTAGCTCGGTCGCTCCTCTGCGAATGACGAGGCCATGCTCCCGTAACCACTGGCGAAGGAGGCGGGGCCGGGTCCGAAGTCTCGCTTGTCTCGCATGTCTGGAGGAAGATGTGCTGGCTCAGTGCCGGGGAGGTATCGAGGTGGAGGTAGGGGAGGAGGGACGTCGTTTGTAGGTTCGATGCCTGGTATGGACATGGCCAGACTGCTGCTGCCAAAGGGACTGTCGTGGTGGTTGGCATGGCTGCGAAAGCCGTCGGTCCCGGGGACTCTAATACTCGGGAGAGGGAACGCCATGGTGGATTATGTTGGAAGGTTGACGACTCGAGCTGAGGATGGAGCACGAGGCGAGACAATGGGAGCTGAAGGTCGGGGCGACTTGAACCAGGATGACGACAGCAGGAGCCAACACCGTCATAGAAGAGGTGGTCGAGGGGAGCGACCCTAATTTTTGCGTGGTCCCGTATGGCTCCTTTGGGAATTCCCCTTTTGCCTGGTGGCTCGGTGCTGGGTCGGGACCAGGGGTGAGACGGGTGGTTTGTGGGTGGCGATGGCTTCGGCTGGCCCGCGGTGCAGGTCTGCAAGGTCCAGTGCTAGTTCGGCTGGGGCCGCCAATTCCGGAGGAGCGACGACGGCGGCGGCGAATGGCAGGCGCGCTGGGGGGGATGCTTGGGCTGAGGTTCAGACAGAGGAACGGAGCCGCGATGCGAGGAAGATGCTTGGGTGTTGGACGTTGGACGCTGGATGTTGCGTGTCGGAATGTTGGAGTATAGCGGGAGAAGGGAGAACGGAATATGGGAAACGGAGCCGGAGAAGGTGGCGGGACGTGGAGTTTTGAAGGTGTACTTGGTGCAGGGCAGTCTTGTCACTTGTGTTGACGTTGTCGGGTCTGTCTGTCGCTCTTGCACTTTTTAGCTGTCTGTGCTGGTGCTGGTGCTGGGGGTTGATGCATGGGGGGGAGCGGAAGGCACCCCCTCTGTAGATTGGGCGTGAGGGCAGCAAGAGGACGTACCTAGCGGGGACTGGGATGATCGGCCACCACTTTTCTGCTTGGACTCTTTGGTTCTGACTCTTGACACACACACACACCACCCGCGCATGTGTAGACACGCATGCACACGCACACGATCCAGGGGAAGTAAAAGAAGGGTTTGAGAACCTACTATACTTAGAGAGAGGGATGAAATGAGAGGATTATTGTGAAGATTACAGAACGATGTAATGGGAAGAGCAGCAACAAGAAGAATCGACGATGGAGACCCCAGGGGGTTGATTTTATTACAATGGAGGGGGCGTCCTCTTGGCCTTTTTGCCTTGGGATTGGTGTGTCTTGGACATTGCGTTGCGTGGCCCATTGGGTTTTCCTCTGCCGTTGCCGGAGTGTGTATTTGCATCCGTACCTACGTCAAGTCCTTGTCTGAATCGACTCAACTTGCGGAACAGGACCCGCGCGTCAGGATATCAAGGGAGAGAGAGGCGGCAGATTTGTCCTCCATCTACACACACACAGCCAACTAGTTACCTACCTTACTCGACGGTATTCTACGAAAACATGGATATACGTAACTGTATTGGGTATGGATGTACGTACGTCTTGGGTCTTGCTTGCGTACCAACACCGTTCCGTTAATTAACACTCACCTCCTCCTCCTCCTCTCCTCATTGTCCCCTAGAAGTAAGACCCTGTTGATTTTAGTTGGGAGGAGCGCGCGAAGAGGGGGGGCGTGTGTGGTGAATCTCGACAAGGTCGCCAACGCCCGAACCCTGACGTAGCGATTTAACGGTGGGCGGCGGAACCGGGGGGTGTCAAACGGGGATTTGGATGTGGATTTCGAGGTGGATGCGAGAGCGAGTCCGTCCTGTCCTCCACCGCCCCGCCTGCGGGGGTCCTGGGAGAGCCCTAGGAGGCTAATAGATGGGAGAGCCCTCAAGGACGCCCTGCAGCGAGCCCTGGGACCGGACCAGGGACCTGGCAACCGCTGGGAGCCCTGTCGTCCGTCGCCTTGAAGGGCTGGGCGCGACGCTTGCGACGGGGTTAGTTGGGCGGGAGGTGGTACCTCGTACATCCGTAGGCGGGCAGTGGGGTGCCGTGAGTGGTCAGCGGGCTGCAGCACCAAAGGGTTGGCAGCGCGGGAGGGTGTAGAGCGTGGGGTTCAGTTAGGGGGGTGTAGGGCGGGCTTTGAGCCTTGGAGCCTTAGAGCTTGGGGGTGCAGGCGGCAACACGCCCATGCCCCGGGGGTGAGGTAGGAGGTATGGGAACGTAGAGGAAGGTGAGAAGGTGAGGTACGCACCTTCCCAAGTACCCTTCCTACGCTTCCCACCCAACACCCTTCCTCACCACCTCCATCTCTCTCTATCGCCGCACGCCCCCTCGTCACCTTCACTCTCACTTACCTTCATCCTTCGATGCTGCCAACCCTCACTCATCAAGACTACGATGGCTGGCTCGTCTTTACTCAGACTCACTCAGACTCGGTTCGGGCCAACACTCAACTTAGACTCTCTCGCCTTGGCTAAGGTTGGCCGATATCCAGGGTCTGTGGCGGGACACACCAAAGGACCACGCCGCCGCACGGCACCTCTCCATCTTATTAACCTCACGCGTCACAAGCCTTCCATGCGCTGCTGCACCACCACCCGCTGCTACGCCCTGCGGACCCTCGCCCTGGGCTCTGGGTTCTGGGCTCTGAACTCTGAAATCTGGGCTCGCGCCCGAGGCCTTGTTGGGCGGTAGGCAGTTGAACAAGTTTCTTTCGTTCCATTGATCCATCCAGTCCCTCCGATCCTCCAATCCCTCAATAGATACGTATTCCCCCCATCCACCCCATCTGTCGCCGGACCTATCGATGCGAAGAACCCAAAAACAAACGCATCGCTTCCCTGCCACTGCTCAAACAATGCAGGTCAACGGGCGTTTCTTGCTGTTCCATCCCAGATTCCATGGTTCCATCCACGATTCCATCATATCCTTCCATGCCATCCCGGCCCCGTCTCGTATCGACGTGCTCCCTCCCCAATGGAATGCTTCATCCACATCCCCTGCTCTATTCTTGGCTTCGCAGCCCACTTTCAGCCCCGTCGTACCGCGTACTACGTAAATACTGGCAGGGCAGCAACCCGCGGGCACCGCAAGGCGGGAAGAGCCTCGAATGAAGCCCTACCGAAAGCCTGGGCACGGCACTCTCTGCTGGTGCTGCCGCGGCCACTTGCAACTTGGTCCCCCCTTCGCTTATCCTGGCCGGGCCTCACCAGCCCAGTCAACTCATTCCTGATCAGTGGATGCCGCTGAGCCATCCTCGTCTGGTCGGTGGTGGCGCTAACGGGGTCTCAGAATTTCAAATACAACAGTACAACGGCATCTTCCGTCCTCCCCTAACCCACGTCTTGCGTGTCCCCGTTGCGTAATTACTCACCGAGCCCCGAGCGCGATTGCCCGACGACGCTCGGAGGGAGCTCATGCTCCCCGCCCGTACTGCGGATTCAGACGCGTTCAGCTAAGTATGATCTATCATTGCGAACCGCAGCTCTCTCCAACTCGCAGAGACACGCCAAGAATCTTTCAACTGCACCACAATTCGTACATGGCTCGCCACTGCCCCGGCGGCAACACCTAATCATTTCGCAACGACTCGTTGACCGCCTTGGTTCCGATGGCCGCATCGGTCCTTTCCCATGGCCATCGCGGACATGAAGCATGTAAACGCCGTTGTCATTTAACAGACCTACATTATATCTCCCCACCAAAGCAGATACTCACAGGCCAGCGGGGATTCGGGAGGGTGCTAGCATTCAGATGGATCCTCTTCGACGGACCCCACGGGCCCGATCATCCTGGATCTCGTAACGCGGGGCTCATGGGCCATGTCTGCTCAGTTTCGAGGCACATCATCTGACGGACTCAGACATTGCCTCCTTCTGCCTAGTTGCAACTCATCAGCACTGACCGCACCACTAGCTCTTGGGTTGCTTTCAATTGAGAAAATGCAAATGTTGTTCCCCAGTTGCGTTGGCTTAGAGGTTACTGAGACTGGCGGCTTACTTCTAGAATCCTGCCAGCCTTACTAGTGCATCCCCCTCAGGACCTTTGCAGCCGACACGCGACCACCAGTCACAGCTCTGCGTCGTGTAAAAGAGTCCCACCCAGGACAGGTCTGCGCGGTCTGGGCTTCTCATGGGCTGCAGTACGAAGTACGCGATTGCGGATTGCGAGTAGGATTCGGCAGAGGCAGCCGAGTCCCTTTGACGGTTGACAATTGCGGTTGGGTTGAGAGCTGGCCAACTGTCGTATTCCTTCGCCCCACCTTGAGGCTTGATCCATTTCCCTGCGGCTCGCAGTTGGCACTTTGTTAGTTTGATCATTTACCTGACACTCGCGGCGATGGATACAACAGGGTTTCAATGCAATAATAGATGCTATTCTGCCGGGCGGGTGAACTGGGTCCAATTTGATGGACAGGCATTAGCTAAAGTATAACAAGCACGGGCAGCATGGAATCAACCGCACATAGTGCTCCAGAACGGGGAAGTGTTGAGTCTGGTGAGATGAGATTGTGGCATGGAGATGGATCCATGGTCTCCCTGTTCTGTTCCCAGATCCCTAGCCCGATTGATGGGGCTTGCCAGGCGGTTCTTAATCGTTGATACTAGTACATATCAACCAAGGAATGTCGCCCGCGAACCAAGCCGAAACCGTGGGGTTGTGGGCGGTTCAGGACTGAGCTCCAGAGCCTGATGGGCATTCCTCTCGGATTCTCACAAATCATGTTGGACAGATTGCGAGAAGGATTGGCGGGTGAGACGGCTGTGCTACGACATGAGGATAGCCGCTGACAAAGACGGCCTGGTCTTCGAGCCATGATGAGATGAGAGGCTTGGGGGAGTTGAGACCTCCAGGCTTGGAGCCATTGAACCGGCGAAGGCTAGTGAAGGCATCAGCGGCAGACAGTTCAGAGCACCCTTGCACGGCGTCGGATCTGCTAAGCCCTACAGCTTCGTCAGTGCATGGCTATGGCAGCGCAGTGATGGATCGTTAGCACCAACACCGGCACCGGCACCAACAGCGGGCTTCCGCCGCCGTTGGGAGTCCTTTGCAAGTCTAACAGCTATTGACCTGGGCCACGGCGGCCAACTGACCCGAGTCGTGTGGTGATGATTTCAGCCGGAGTGACTTCGGAAAGTGGAGCGACGGCGTACCAGACGCCACCCATTCTTATTGTCCACACCACCCTTGCCCAAGCCCAGCCCACGAGCCCCAAGCCACGAGCCACAAGGCCCCATCGACCTACCACCAAGGAGCAAGTGCCTCCCCCCTTCAGCCCTACCGTCAATTCCCTGACGCCTGGCAAGGAGTCGCTCGCTGGGCCTCTTGAGTCGTTGTCTGGCTAGCGGCGGATCCACACACCCTCCCGAGGCAGGACTTTCATAGGGCAGAAGAGGCAGCACCGCGGACGCCAGGGCAGAGCGCCGGTTGATGTTGAAGCGGCAGGTCTGTTATGTGCTCCGTCGACAGTGCTACCATGGCAGACACTTACCGGTAGCCGATAGCACGAAGCAGCGGTCTTCGTATGGACGCCCAGGCGCCGAGGCGGTGGTAAGGAGGGAGTGGAGGGTGCTAAGCACCCAACTAACACGACCAACGGCCCAAGCATCGCATCGCATCGCATCGCATCGACAACGCCCCGAGCCAACTGCATCACGGCTCTGCAGAGTACGAGTTCCCGGGCAGAGAGCGTATTGTTGGGGGTGTCAAAGTTGCCGTTTTGCCGGTACGGGTGCCGATGCCGTTCCCCGTTGCTGTTCGTCGTTGCCCATGTCCGGTCCGTCACTCCAAGGTTTGCAAAACTGCGGCACTGCGGCGGAGCGCTGCGGCACTCCGGCATTTGACATTTTGGCATTTTACGACGAGTCCCGCCACACCTCAAGGTGGAAAGCCTAATCAGTGTCACTGCGCCGAGATACGAAGCTGGACTAAGCGGAATGAGAAACGTCCATTCTGGCCTTGGGCAGCTCGGCAACTTGACTGCGTCCGACGCACCGGAAGGGAGGCGTCAAGGACATGGTGCTGCGCCTCCCCAAGGCCCAAGCCGAGACGGACGCTAGACAGCGGTGCAAAGCATGTTTGGGGAAACGAGCACCAACCTGGGCAGCTGCAACCCCCATACCACTCCAAACCACCAACACAACCTCATTGCCTCACCATCACCACCGCCGGCATCGCAATCTTCCTCGCCATTGCCATGGCCAGCCGGTTTCCCATAACCGGGCAGGTTGCCCCCGCACCCCCATGGCTGATCAAGGCCGCCGCACCAGCCCACTTGGCTGCCGGTACGTGTAAGTTACTAGTAGTTCTCTATTACTTACCAGGGCGGTATTTCCGCCATTGCCAAGTACATGCTACATCATGTACTTACGAAGTCGGTACCACCAAGCTGTCTTTTTACCGCGCCCCTCCCGTTGGCCAACCTCAACCGCTCCAACGCCGTCGACGCCATGGCTTCCACAAGGCAAAAGCCCAAATGCATAGTGGTAGGGCTGGTGTAAGACGCGCCTTCACTAGGCTCGGTCCCTAGAAGCTGTCCGAAACTTACCAAAGGAGTATGTACTCCGTTCCGGAGTCCTCTGCCTCTCCGCGGATTCGTCGTCAAGGTTTTAGAATGGCACTGACGCGCGGGCGCCAACCAAAACCAACCCGCCACCGAAACAGGTTCTGGGGCCGGAGGGTCTGTCCTTCAAAGCTTATGGAGCTTATACGTACGACGATTGCGCAACTCCCCAGATGTGAGTGGCTCTTCGGGGTGGGGATGGCGATGGCGATGGGGATGTGTGCCGGTTGATGACTCGCCTTCAATCTCGTTCGACTTGCGTTCGAGTTTGCTCTCAGGTCGTACCGCCTGGCCTGCCCTCACTTCTCGTCCGGCTCGGCGGTTAGTAATGATCATGATCATGTCTGACGCACCCGCTGGAGCATCTCGTCCGTCTTGGTAAGGCGAGTCGATGGAGACTGCGACACTACTGAATTTGCTCAACTCGGAACCTACCAAGCATGCCATCAGCCCTGCCGGTTGTCTGTCACACAGTTTGGTCACCGCCGCACTGCCGCCCTGGCATCGATTCCGTCGTCATCGTCGTCATCGTCACCTCCCAGGCAAGACCACCATTGAATGTGGTAGGACGGGGCGTGACCCACCCGGCAGGGAATCAGGCCCTACCTGGTTGTGGGTTCTCTCAACTGCCGAGCCACGGTATGCGGTGCTGTACATGTATGGCGACTAACTGTCAGAACCTTGGGTCAACCTCGAAGTGGCCTTCATTTCACTGCAAGACCAAGCAAGCATTGCGTTTCAGGGGGGGTGCGAGGTTCTCGGCGGAGTAGGTAGGGAGTAGCGAGCGCCACGATATCCACCATCTCCGCCCCTACCCACGCGTCCTCTATTCACACGAAGCACGGGCTCATTGATTGCACTTCACAAAGGTCTAGTTAATTACTAGTTTGCTCTATTCTTGAGACAAGCATCACTCATCATTTGGTAATCGTCGAAAGTCACGAGACACCGCCTATTTACCTCTGGTAGGCAGACAGATGCCACGGCTTGTGTGGAGATTCTATTCCCACCTCAGAATATCCCTATGCGGACAGAACGTTATGCGTCTCGACTTACAATGTGCCGGCATACGAATACATACATTAGCAGCCTTCGGACCGAGTTGGTACCTGTCCTGTGCCGATCTCCCATGGGACACAGAGCCGGGCCGGGGGTGTTTGACATATGCAAGATCCCCTGACCCCTTTGTACACAAGGGGACTCAATGTCCGAACTCCAGTCCCAAAGACAAAGGGCCTAGAAGGCCTTCGGAGAATATCCTTAGGGCCCAGCGGCATCACTGACCTGTTTAGTGATCATATCACCATACCCGAATATCCGGGTTTTCCGGCCATGATTTTAGGTGCTGACATCCAGCCAGTAGCTCGGGTTCGGCTTCGGTCTCCCATCCTGCATAGCCGGCCGGCGTCCTGCTAGAGGAGCCACTTTTTAAGAAACCAGTTCCTGGGCATTGGCATTGGCTCTGAGGTCTGCGGAACGCTGGCCCTTTTGCGCAGACCCAGACGCCCAGGCTGGCGATGGAGACGCTGAACGGAGGATGCCGATGCGGCCATGCACGGCGCTGATTGTCGGCTGCACCCGTCATTCCTGTTCTCTGAGAGGTCGAAGACACTGGAAAAGAAGGGGGAGAAAGCCAAGCTTTGCCTGCACCGAAGATTGTCGGCCCCGGTCTTCCTCCTCCGTCAGCAGGATTGTCGCCGCATCCGAACATGGACTTCCTGTATTGGCATTGTGTACGGAGAATGTAACTTACGAAGTGAGTACGAAGTACGAAGGTAGTGGGCAGTTCTGGCTATGCAGCCGCCACCCGCACAGCCGCCTTCCAGCCCGGGTTTCTGGGATTGGATACGAGCCTCTTCTTGGCCATGCGGCTTGAAAATTCAGATCTCACTCGAGGGCTGCGAGGTGCATCCCGTGGCGATGCAACGTTGGTGGAGTAGCCAAAAAGCTTGTCGCCGGACGCCCAAATGAAACCCCGGCGGTGCTGTACAGATGCACACAGGGCAAGGGATCGTCGCTCGCCCGCAGGTTTCGTCGCTGGAGGTGCAACCCTTCGTTCTTGGAAGCGGCAAAGGCAATGTCGAATCACGGGCGGGCAGTTGTTTCAGCTCAAGGTTGAAATGCCACACTGCCCGTGCCAGGCTGCATCGGGCAACGTGGTTCATCTTTTGCCGTTGTCAGACGCTCAGCCACCAGATTGACGAAGCACGAGGCCCAAGGAACAACTGATGCTGTCCCTGACTGGACATGGCTCTCGACGCACCGCAACCACTCAGTTCCGTCGCAGGGCTGGCATGGCACCCCAGCAGAGGCACGTGTTGCCGAGGAATGACAGGATGGCCTTGTCTGGCTGAACCCACGGACGGATTAATCGAGATATGGTGGCTGGCCCCTACAGCCAATGTCGCGTTGTCAATGGGGTGTCACACATTGTGGTGGTTCGAGGCGCCCAGGCGCGCCGCTCGATTGTTGCTCGATATCATATCGCACCACAAAACACCACCCTCTAGTCCCATGGCTCCGGGTTTCCGGTGCCACAAGTCGTCGCCTTGGAGCGATTGGTAAGAACTACGAACAAAGGAGGACGTCACCAGCTCCGCGCCGACGCGCCATCACGGTCGGGATGTGGGAGGAAGGTTGCCGAGGCCGCGCCATCATTCTGTGGCTCAACCGCGCGGGCGAAATAAGGGACGAGCCCGATGGTTCTAGTGCGTGAAGCCGAGAGAAATCGGACTCTTCTGACTATCTCCAAGCTTACTATGAAGTATGGCTCGAGGTCATGCGACTTGCCATGACACGGAGTAGCGCCTCTCCGGCGATCTCAATAGGGACCAACTCTGGCCTCGAGGAGATGAATAGAGCGCCCCATGGTTGCGTTGCGTCAGTTCATCGGAGCATGGGGCGGGGAATCGGCTCTTCGACCTTACCACAAATGTGGTTCTGTCGCGAATGTACCGGTGCTAAGACTCCATCCATCTCTATTTCGTCGGGGCATACTACGCAAGGAGCAATACTGCCTACTTTGTAACTTGCTCGGTGTGAGAGCCCGTGTCTCGTACTGCAGGAATTCCGGGCGTGCAGGTTACCCGCGGACCCCGATGAACGATTGAGCATTTGCTCCGTCCAGCGTACCTCCTATGTCGGTCGAGTCAACAGAGCATCATCAGGCGCAGAGGGCATGATTCAAGAACGAGCCTTGGCACCAAGGAAGCAGTACGAGGGCTTTGATCAAGCCACACCCAAGGTATACGGGACGGGGCGGGATCGAGATTTTGATGTCAGGCAAAGGGGATCGGTCCAGCTGAACGCGCGTCCAGTTAGAGAAACGGAACAGGGAAGCTGGAACTTGTCTCTGACGCCGTAGGGCTAGGCATTCGTGAATAGGGATTAGCTCCCCAAACGGAGGCGCACTATCGAACGTCTCTAGCACGAGTCGGGCAAGGTGAGGGGGTGTCTGGCGTGTGGATGGCGGTTGGGGGCAGAAGAGACGCCGGGCATGTTGCTTTTGGCGAAGTGGAGAGACAGAAGGGAGATGGAGCTCGGCGGCCTGGGCTTCGGGGATGCAAAGGGTGAGAAGACGTCTAACGTCCGGAGTCTAGAGTGAGGGCATACGCGGCCAAGCTTCGTGTGCAAGTCCAGACGGGGGATTGAAGGGCAGGGCAGTTGGCCGACTGGCAGGCAGCCAGCCCTACGTCGACGGCGAGTGACGGACGCCATGTAAGCAAGATGGCCGTTTTTCGAACTCTTCCCGGTCTCCACCTTTTGCCTCGGCCGCTTTTTTTGCCCTTTGCCTCCGACGACGTGGTCCTCCGAAGTGCACCTGGCTCCGGGCGGCCCCCAACTGTGCCCCCCGGAAGACGCGGACGAGGACGGCCCCGAAACCTCCGAGCCGCGGTGACCCAGAGAGCCGGAACGGACTGCGACTGGGAGACTATCTAAGCCCCTTGTCCTTGGCTCTGTCTTTCTTTCCTTCACTCCCCCCCTTTCCCTTCCACTACGAATGAAGGCTTTCATTTCCGGATATCCAGCTTCGCCCACCTCGTTGGACAAGGGGTCGGACGAGGAGAGCTGGGGTTTTCTCCCCCTTCATGGCCGAGCCGAGGAACATCACACGAACCCGCCTTCGTCAAGGATGCGCCAGGAGAAACGGAGCAGAGCCCAATCAGCGACGCCAGCACGGGATGAGCTGAAAACCGGTGGCGTCCTGTCATTGGGATCAGGATTGAAGCCCCGGTGTGTGGGGATGGCTTGGTGTTGTTAATTCCGCCATGGAGAACGAGCCCAGATTGCGCCGGGCTCGTGTGTCGTCTAGCCTCTAGTTAGGGTTGCTCCAGGAAAGCTACAACTAGCCATGGCCGACTGCCCATTCGCTCCCCTTGGAACCGGTCTTGGTCAGGTCAGCCTTGGTCAGCCCCGCTTGCGATCCGCCTGCGGGACGAGATCTGCCGGGGGGACATGATTCATCTCCAGAGGCAGCGTCTCGTGATGGAGACTCTCAGACTCTGGGGCACTTGCACGGTGGTGGCGGCGCTGGCTGACGACGACGACGATGTGCACGCCTTGACGGGCCAAGGGCGGGCGGTTGAGGCGTCCACCTCCCCAAACGGGGCCGATGGGGGAGGGCCAACCACCAGCGCCGGTTTTTGGCGAAGTGCAGTTGTTGTGTCTCAGCGAGATGATGATGCTGCTGTGCCAATGTTGGACGGTGTCACGGATCCTCGGCCCTTGTTTCTCGAGGCGCGGTGTGTGCAAAAGTGCGTGAAATCAGGGGCTGGCTGGGCCGTTTGCGGACAAGTCAAAGGCGGACGGCCGGCGATATCGCCCATGAGTAAGAGATGGGATTTGCAAGTCGTCAATGAATGAATGGATTTCCTTGTCAGCGGGCTGCAAGGGTGTGATAGTGGTCCCCCCCCCCTGGTGACATATTAATACCGCCCACTCGCATACAGCACTGTACGAAGCAATCCGTACGCATACGAGCGAAAGCATGCCGTCGTGTCCCATTTGTCGCAGATTGACAGATTGGCCCAGGCCCCGACCAAAAAACTCCACCCCCGCGTCATCGTCCGGCGGTCCTTGCAAGATGGTTGCTGTCCATTGTATCTGTAGGGCAGAAGTGGTACCATGCTAAATTGCATTTGGCAGCGTCGTCCGTGTCCTGGCACCACGGAGTCGCGGAGTCGGAGTCGCGGAGCGCGAGGGCCCCAGGGCAAAAACTATTACGAAGTACACGGGCTCGCCTTGTCTCATCCCTTCATGCAGCGCCGTCGTAGGGCTGCCTCCCTCGCAGCCACAGGCCAGAACACGGCGTTCAGAAGAGCCCCATAGACGGGACCTGTTTAGGTAACGATGTCCCCCCTGTCGGCTGGTTATCCACTCGCTGCCAACGAGGTCATCGCGCAGCCTGCACTTTCTCCAGCATATTGTTGCTTGCCGAAGGAGCCCCCCCTTCCAATCTGAAACGCCACTGGACGGCGATATGGTCGGCCGAGAAGAGCCTCCGGAGGAAAGCAGGGGACGTTGCTTGTTGGTTGGGGAAGGGAAGAAGAAACCACTGGAGACGCGGTCGGTTGGTTGGGCGCGCTTCGTTCGTACGTACGTACGTACTCCTTGCCGTGTCCTTGTACTTGTGCGCTGACGCTGATGAATTGAATGCGCGTCCGTTGCTTCTATTTGGAAGTATTGCTCCGGCCGCGAATTACCAATGCTTGCGTAGGGATGCAAGGGTTTTGTTGGCTTGACAGGACTTTTCACACGCCCACCCGGATTGGGCATTGTTCGAGAAGCTTTCCGGAAGGCTTCCTGTTACGGGAAACTCGACCAGGGTGGTTGATGTTGTGGATCAGCCTCGGCTCTTGCGGTGGTACAAGGGGGGATAAGTTAAGTTACGAAAGTAGGTACGTACAACGCACCGGAATACGTGTATACCATTGTTTTTCTTGAGGCCTTTCCCCCTACTAGTCAGACTACCACCTCCGAGGGGCTCACTTCGGTGCTTATGCGGAACTGGGCTTCCCTGGTTTTGAACGGTGGTTTCGCAGTGACATTCAATTCACACAGAGGAAGACCCCACAACAGGGCAAGCTCGGCACAATCACATGCGAGACGGGGGACGGGACGATTCGAGATGAGGAGATCCTTGAGGGCCATCACGGCGCAATTCCGCTGTTACTGCCAGGGACGTGGGAAACAATGGGACGGGAGGACGGTAAGACGTGGGTGCTGGAAGTGGGAACTGGACAAGGCTGGTTAGCAGGCTCCGGCGTGGCGCTGGGCTCTATTGCCAGTAGTTTGCGGGTTTGTTGCTAACTAACTAACTAACTAACTACCTTGCGGCGGGAGATGTAGGTATAGCTTCACTCTCAAGTCTCTCACCTCAACTTGTTATCCTCACCGTCGTCCTCTCCCCCCCCCCCTGTTCGACTAAGTTAGACCATGGCATGTTCCGTCCGCTAGCCCATCCCACGGCTTCCGCAGGCTTGGACCATGATGCTCACCCTTGAAACGGGGCCTTGCTCCAGGAGAGGGGAGGACCACAAAACCTTTTGGAGATCCCCCTCGCCTATGACGAACGGTCCCCCTCCCTCGCGACATCCGGAGAGTGGGAACTTGGACTGACCCTCCCGAACTCTGTAAAGCGGTCCCTGTTTTACGTGATTGCACCGACATTCTTCTCTCTCTATCTCTATCTCTTGAGGAATGAATGGGGCCCTTTTCCCTTCCGTCTTTCTTCTCTTGCTCGAGCCTCTCTGCGATCGGCCCTAGTGCTGTTAACCCCGCAAGGCTTGTACGGTCGGTCGGTGACAACAGAAAAATGTCCCGTTTCTCAGTCGGGGGGTTTCTGGTCCTTTTGATCGGGAAAACGTGTCAGGCCACAACCGAGAGGCCTCCTCCCCCTGCCAAACCTACAGTAGCCAACCCTAGGGCCCTTTTGCCGCCTACCGCAAACACTCGCAAGACCATTTCCAACTGCATAGAAACCTTCTCGAACCTCGTCCGTTCTGCGCTGGCGGCTGCGGCAGGGAGCGAGCCTGTGTTCTAGCTTCGAATTTGGGTGGTACCGCCCAGATGCCGCATGGTACGAAATACTCTCAGGTTCCATCTACACTTTGTCTGTACTAGGTACCCATTTCGCACATACTACGTAGCAGACGGATCAGTGCGTTTGTTTCATGCGACAGATTTACTATCCCATCCAGTAGTGGAGTGCCCTAGTCGTCATTGCATAGTCATTAATTCCTGCGTGCCCTGGACTATATCGCAGTTCTCCTTCCTCTTCTCGAATCGACTAAATTACGGCCACGACGATCCAAAAAGGTTCCCGGACCGGGGGGTTTCCTGAAGTGCCGTCCCATCCTCGTCCCTCACGGCATTCAACTTGCCCTGCAAAACTGACGATCCACTCCAAGTGTACCACGGGGCGTATGTACGGGTGGATTGCGTCAGGATAGGGTTGACGACTGCAACAGACTTCGAGGCTGCGTAATATCCATACGCTGTAGACCAACTATCTGTCTCCCTCCGCCCTGTAGCATAACAACCCCCCAGTATAATCTCCGTCGGTGTATCCTCGAGCGCTGCAACGCTCAGTTGGTTTCTTTCTTCTCTGACAAGGCTGGCCTTGTTGTCCGACTGGGCTGTAGGGCGGACCCCACCCCTGCTTCTGGGAAACCAAGCCGCGGTCGAGCCGTGGATCGTGAGCGACTCCAGTTCTCCTGGCTGAGGAGGGGGGAACGGACTTGTGGGGAGCCAATGACAAGGGTAGTTTCAGGATACAGAACGGCGGTAAGGGTGGTTTGTTCTGGTCAAGGGGAGGGACGATTATTTGATAGACCGGGACGTGCCTCATGGTCGACGACTCCACGAGCCGAGGCATCTCTGCGGTAGCACTGTACTATGTAGCATTTCACAGTCCGGAAACCTCTGCCCAAAGAAACTTGGACTTGGCGAGGACGAGAGTGAGATGAGACGCGGAACGGCCATTTCCCGGTTGGGCCGGTGCGGGTCCACGCGCGCTCCGGTGCAGCCGGTAGGGCTGGCGATGAGGCCCTCTCGGCTCACACGTCGGTGGGCTGAAGTACTACGTAGTAGGCAGGTAGGTGTACGGACATGACGGCCGGCGTCGATCGTCACAGAAACTACTGTACGATGTGCGCTGTTTTGCGGGAAAAAAGGGAGTTGTTAGTTGGAGGTGGGCATCGCTTCCCTGGACCTAGTCATGCACGTGGTCGCTTCCAGACAGGAAAAGGGAACCAAAAGAAATACCTTTTTACTTCTCCGCAAAGAAGAAAAAAATGCCGTGTGTCCGAGTCAGGAAAAACAACCCAGTGGCAATGTTGGCTTTTGCCGCGCCCTGCTGGGCTGTGTAGTAAACGGCCCGTTTGTGCCAGTCTGCCGGGACCGCGTGCGAGGCCCGGGTTTCAGCGGGTTTGCATCCGTAGATGGCCGTGCCGCTGGTGTACATGCGTACGGGCTGCATGCAGGTAGGTGACTGACACATGGCCGTGGTTCAGTGGTGTTGGAGGGGAATATGGAACTTGTGGCTATAGGTTAGGAGCTGGGAACACCGGGGATGGTTGGGTGGGTTGATGCATTGAGGGGCTCGGGGGATAGTCTATCAAGTTCAAATAAGTCTTTGGATAATGCTTTAAAGCTGTGTGTCTGCGTCTCTCGATGCCGACGTGTGAATCGTGACTGGTTGACACCAACTCTATCTATGGTTGCAGTAATTCCACGATGATGGCACCATAAGTTATATGAGCTAATGTCTCTGGTATTCACTGTGGGTCAACTCAGAGATCGAAGTGTCCTTGAACATCCGTCATCGTAGTTTAGTGTCATTGTATAGTCTGAGGAGACTTCATCTACGGTGGACCTGGTTCGTAAGAACAGCCTGCTAGGTTTCTAACTGCTTTCAGTCGTTTAAATTCCAACTTGTCGGGTTTAAATTAACACTCAGAGACTATCTTCTTCTCTAAACCCGACAAGAGATGTGGCAGCCGATTTGTTCTTAGAAAATCTACACATGTTCGCTTGGACTGCTTACTTCACATCGAATCGTTCGCAACACGACCCACGAACACCCCAAATCTTAAGTTACAGACTCGTTCAAAGCAATTATACCATCACAGGAAAGGAATTCATAGGCGAAATGGGCTCAGAACATACATGTCTTAATCTACTATTTATGTAGGCGGTGGTTACCCTAGACTTCCTCGATTGACTGGCAGAGAATCTCCATAAAGGGATTATCAGGCTCTATGACCGTACAGAACCATACTAAAACAAGGGAACGACCAAATAAACAACTCAGTATTAAAATTCTAAATGCCAAAAGTGACCACATGTGTTTGCGGGCTTCTTCCTGCCGCTTGCTTGCTGGGTGGGATTCCCGCAGCGAAGTGCTCGTCGAATTACCTACTCAGCATGATTAGTACTCCCGAAGAACAATCTGGCCGTCAGGATGCTTCAGATCATCAAAGTCCACGTCTGGCTCTTCATACTCACCTCGCATATCCTCCAGCCAGCACATTGTATAGCGACTAACGTATATGAGCCACTGGCGAAACTGCTCAGCGTATAACATGAGGTAAAGCACCCTCAGGGCGTGAATCATAATTCCGACGATGACCGGCAGGAAGTAGGGCATGAAATGAAACAGGTCTTTAATGTCGGGGGCGGGGGTGCCCAAGAGCGTGACCATGGAAACAACCAGGACGCCATATCCGATGAGGCGGACGAGAAAATTGTGCATATTGGCAACAGCCATATCGTCGAAACGCATGTTGATGGAGGGCATGTTGTCGAAATGTCTGCTGATGAAAGGCGCGTTGATGAAAGGCAGGCGTAGAAGTGAGTGAAAGTTGTGTGCGGATCGTGGAGAGCGGGTTGGTTTTGGATTCTGGGATCTGGGCGCCCTCTATATAGTTATGGAAGTGCCGATGCTAAAGGAACATGACAGTGTACTTTGGAACAAAGAAATGGAGTGTTGGCAAACATCGTTTTCATATCAGGCTGCAGCAGATGAGATTCCTTTGTTCCTAAGCTGCCTGCATGATGCTGAAAGCCGTGATAAGAAGCAAACGACATAATTTGAGGGAATCTATCCGTGGGTTATAAACATCAGCTGAGATATAAATGGGTTGGTTGTGCGAGGTGTTACTCAAAGCGTGTGTCGCATTACCAGCATGAGTAGTTTCTCTCTATGTATGGTTTAATTGGTTATATGATGACATGACCACTTTAGTTTGATCCCGCGTTAAGTGAAAGTCCGAACGCCCAAGAGACAAGGGTTATCGATGTGCTGGGTCTTAACGTTCAACGATGAAAGCTGTTGAATTATGTCCAATTACCTAGAATGCTCGAGATGATTAGCCAAAACTGAACGACTTCCCCGCTGGTATCAAAGCCAATACTCACTCATTACTCATATCACGTAGCCTCGCTGTGCCGTTTCAAAGGCATGTCTCCCCGGCCCGTCGTGAATGATGTCAATCCACATGACGTCTTTAACACGCTTGCGGACTTCCATCCAAGTCTGGTTACCGGACAACTCATTGATGGACTCTACCAGCCATGCTTCGTCGCCGTTGAAGACGAGGATGGATCCCACAAGAACGAGCCATAGCTTCAGATCGGCGAATTCTGGGGTATCGGTATGTAGCTTCATAATGGCCTGGTGCAGCTGGCCAGCGAACCGGTCTGATCTCAGCTTCACCCCGAGCTTGGGCGTCTGCAGGAAGACGGTCGACTCGAACGCGAGGAGCCCCAGTCGAATCGATTCTTCGAGAGGATACAGATCGACCGCGTACTCGAGAGATAGTAACCGACACTGGATCGAGAGCATGATTTCCTGGAATAGTTCGGGCCGCAGTTTCTCGTGGCTGGGAATGAGCGAGTTGGCCATGCTGGCAAAATCTTGTAGGTCGACGAACACGTTGCGTAGTCTGTAGTCCCATGGCTCGACGGCGTTCTGGATCCTCGTGGAAGGTGCGCGGTGGTAAGGGATGGAGCTGGTTTGCAGGGCGGCTTCGAGGAATGGTTCCCATGATACCTTGCCGTCGTATATTTCGGGCTTTGAACCGTGGCTGAGAGCCCATCCTAGGTCAACCCTCCGAGTTGTCAGTACTCGCCCGCGGTCAATATTCAGAGACGTACCGGCAGAGCTTAATTTGCAGTTGTCGGTTATGATTAAATCCTGCCAACCCCCCTCGCATCCGAACCATCTCCTTCAGGCCTGTAACATGTGCTTCGAACGCGACAGCGTCGCTGGTGGCATCCGCCAGCATCGCCAGCGTAGTGACAACTGACATGGTGGTGTCCTCGAGCTGTCTCTCGCGATCTTGGATCTTTTCTTGCAGGAGACGAATGGTGTGTCTGAGGCGCGTTTCGGTCTGAGGGGAAAAGTTGCCCGACCAGCAAGTGTGAGATCCGCCCGCGGCTATTTGCATGGTGACGAGGTCTTGGAACGCGCTGACCATGAAGAGCACGGATTGCAGGTAGGTGTTGTCTTCGAGGAGCCAGCGGAACCAGCAGACTTTTGTGCGGTCGTACTGGAAGCACCATTCGACGGGGTACATGGTTTCTTTGACGGTGGTTAAGACTGGGATACGTTAGAGGGGTTGAGTCTTGAAGAATGTCAGAACACATTGAGGTTACATCGGAAGATCAAGTATCGCGACAGTCCATCGAGTGGGGTTGCGAAATTGAACAGCATCAGATCTGAGGACACGGGTAAGAGTCCGGGAAGACATGGTGACTGAACAACAATGTTCGTGGAACCTGCGTAAGGCGTTGGGACTGTTCTAGTTTCAGTGCCAACTTCCTTGTCGGCCAGAACACCATCTTGGGCGCCTGAAGCCAAATTGTTCACGAGAGGCACGGCATGTCGTTGTTCGTTGCAGTGTCGCTTCGTGTTCTTGCCGCGCATGACGTGGCTCCGGATGACCTTGCGAGCGTTGGGATCGGGCTTCCCGCCCGGGTCCGAGGAGACGAACTCGAACTTATTGGCTATTGAGCGTCAACAAAACCCTAGATACTGGGGAAAACCTAGAACGTACGAACAGATCGAGACGCTGGTTTTCTCGGTCGGGGTTTCTTTCGGGGGGGTGACTCCGGAGATACGACGCTGGAGAACGGCATGACGCCGACGGCTTGCTAATTCAGTCGGCAGAGACGATTGATTCTTTGAAATCAAGATCACCGGGAGAAACGATGAACAAGAGAAGCCGTGGATTGTTTTCCTGAAAGGGAAAACAGTCAGGCAAGAGCTCGCGTGGAGATGGGGCCGTCATCGACGCCGATACCTCCGGCGCCGCGGTGGAGTGCCAAGACCACGATTGTTTTCCTATTAGGGTAAGGCGCGCGGGTTGTTCTGGGGTACGTCCTCCGGGACAGGCGCTGCGTGATTTGCCCGCCGTTCGGGCTCGGGCTTTGGGGGATCTGGATTGTTTTCCTAAAGCGGTTTGGCTTAGAAACGTGTGAGTGCGGCGTTGTTCAATGTCACGATGCTTAACAACGAGGCGCGAGATGGATTGTTGTCCCGTTTGGGATGTTGTGGTTTCTTGTGAAGAGACTCGGGGAGATATAAATGAAGGCTGATGTCTTGCTGGTTGATGAAGAAGCAGAACAGAAGCAGCAATTAGCACATCGACATCCTATACCTAAACCTCAATTCATCTCTACCCTTCTCGAATCTTATTAGTCCACTCGTCAACATGGTACCGAAATCTCTCCAGTTGGCTCCGAGCTCCTATCACTTCTTCCAGTCCCAGCTCGCCAAACCCCTGGCCATCCCCAAAGGGACATCTCTGGCTGGTGCAACGGCCATAGTCACGGGCGCCAACACTGGCCTCGGCTTCCAATGCGCCCAGAGCCTCCTAGACTTGGGTCTATCCCGCCTGATCATCGCCGTGCGCACGCCGTCAAAGGGCGAGGCCGCTGCTGCCACGCTGAGAAAGAAATCCCCAGCAGCCACTGTTGAGGTCTGGCAGGTCGACATGCTCTCATACGACAGCATCAAGGCATTTGCGGCCAAGTGCGAGACGCTGGCTCGGATCGACTTTGCTATCCTCAATGCCGGGGCGGTTGAGGGCACCTTCAAGCTGAGCCCGCAAGGCCACGAGACCATGTTCCAGGTCAACTACCTATCCACGGTCTTCCTCGCGACCCTCCTTCTGCCCACGCTGAAGCGCAAGGCGCCCTCCGGGAAGCCGGGCCGCTTGACGATCGTCAACTCGGGAACGGCGCTGATACCCAAGTTCGCCAACGCCAAGTCGGACCCGTTCCTGGCGTCTTACGACGACGAGTCCCACTTCGACGCCACGGACTCGTACGCCAGCAGCAAGGCGCTCGCGCACTTCTGGATCGTCAAGCTGGCGGAGCGGGTTCGCGCCGAGGACGTGGTGGTCAACCTGGTGGACCCGGGGTTGGTCAAGGGCACGAGCTTGCACCGCAGCATCAACGTCGTCTTCAAGGCCATCTTCACGGCGGTCAAGGCGCTGACCGGGCGGACGATGGAGCAGGGCGCGAGCACGTTCATCGACGCGGCTGTGGTGCGCGGGGAGGAGAGCCACGGGAGCTATCTGATGGATTGGAAGATATTCGCGTGAGTGCATTCCAACCCGGCCGAATTGATTCGGAAGCCGGATAAAGACGTAAACTAACATGCCCGCCTAGATACAACGCGGTCGTCTACGGATCGGACGGCGAAGCACTGAGAGACCGCATCTGGAACGAAACTCTGTCTGCACTTCCGCTTGCCAACATCGATGAGATTCTGGACTCGGTTTCCAGATGAGTCTCGTGGTTTGAGTTTAGAAAAATACCCGCTAGGGAATGTCTGTTTGTTTGATTAGTTTGAGGTCCTAGGAGAAGCATAGTATAACTCTTCATTAATACAGTAGTACACATAGTACAAGTATACGAATATTGACCTGCGGCCTGAAACTTGGCGTATTACGAAACCCGGAGGCTCGGGGATTTCGGAACCCCGCGACGGCACTGAATGAAATGTGCATCTGGTGAATGGACGGATGAATCGTCTCAATGCAAGGGTCAGGTCCCCGCGGCTCACAAGGAGGGAGGGGGAGCCACGTGTCTGCAGCAGCGAATGTTACTGGCTGATGGGGGTCTCTCATCTCACTCTCATGGTCTCTCTGTGATGGCGACTGAGCATTCGTCTTTCCGTCGAGATTTGACGAAGCACGAACCCAAGTGCGGGCTTCAGCTCAGACTCATGGACAGCGGATTGCATGTACAGGCAGACAGACGAAAAAGGTTCTGGAATGACGGCATTTGTCGGCCGCGGACCAGGGCAAAATGACCAGGGCAAAAGGCAGATGCGGCTCCTCGGCAGCCAAGACAACCAAGAAGCACCGGGACATGGGACGACGATGAATGACGGGGCCGCCGCTTTAGGAGCGTATCGTAGACGAGGCGTCTAGATGACCACGACACGTGACCGGGAGACAGAAAGTCCGAACTTCCGACAAGAGCGGCGATGGCGCTTGTAAAGATTGGATCTGTGGCAGCGCCGCCGAGACGATCAGGCCGTTGGTGTGCCGTCTTTTCCGACCGAGGACGACGGGCAAGACAACGCGGATACACGAACACGCAAGCAATACCACGACAACGAAGGAAGTCCCCCAGCAGATGTACGAATACAGCCATGTTATACGAACCAAAGTGAGGGCCGATTCTGGTGCCCGCGCAGCATTTAATTACTCAATTCGAATCCGCGCAGGGCCAACGGCAACGCCGGTCCAGACCCAACTGCGCCTCGGGCTCGGCGACCCCTCTGTTTCTCGACTGTCTGGGCTAGTGACTGATTGGGGAACATCGATTCGCGGAGCCAGAAGGTGTTTAAGCCGCAAGCGAGGAATAAGTGATTTCCTTCCTCTCGTCTGCCGGATCCCGAACAGGAGAGGGAGAGAGATCAGGAGAGTCCACCACTGACTTAAATAACTAGCAGGAACCCTCATGATCAGTCAGGGCCAGACCGCTAGGAGCCAGGAGAGAAGGAAAAAAGCCACCAAGCACCAAGCCTGTGGAGAGAAGCCGTCTTTGCCGTTTCCCCGTTCTGCGGTCCTGCACCTTGGCCAGCGACCACGCTACTATGTATGTGCGACGCACTACGGCTCGTTCGTTCCGAGGCCAGTGGCGAACGAGGTCGCAGTGACGGGGAAAACTCTGCCTCGAGTGCGCGAGAGCGAGGTATCGAGTACGTAGAAATGGGTTCTTCGTAGACGAGTAGACGAGGTAATCAGTTGGCTAGTGTAAATTGAAGAGCGAGCGCTGTACGCAGTGGTAATTAGTAGGTATTCCCCATTCCTTCCTTCCTTCCTTCCTTCTCCCTCCCAGCCTGCGCTGTATGCAAGGCAAGGTATCCACCCAAAACTCCGCCTACAATATCCGTACTAGTCCCCCGACCGACTCGAGTTAACCTGTCACTTCTCAATACAACTCACCCGCTCCCACTTTTTGCCCGTGTCTACGCCATCCACGCCCTCGTCCTCGAGGTACTGCACTATCGCTGCGTGCTCTATATCCACTGCGACTGCGACTGCGATTGCACCTCTGTTGCCGCTCTGCCGCTTTCCGACCCCGACTCTGCGGAAACACACGACACGACTAGCAGCAGTAGGCACAAAATACCTACACCACCACCACCACCACCTCGACTAACCCTCGACCAAACCCACGACGTCCCACTGCCGAATCCCGATCCCGCCTTCGTGAGCCCTCGTCCGCTTTTGCCGATCCCACGCCTCCTTCGCCGGCCCTGCGCGAGACACGGCAACCACAACCGCCGTCCTAAAACACCACGATCGCCGCCTCACTTTCAGCCGCCGCCTGCACTTTGTTACCTCGCCTTGCTGCCGCTCCCTCTTCCTCGCCTGCTCGCTCGAATCCATTCTCTCTCCTCGCCATCGCGAATCCTCCCCCCATCGATCGGATCCCCCATTCGCCGCGACTCAAACTTGGAGCATCCCCCGCGCGCCATACTCTCCGCATCTGCGCCTGGTCCGTCACGGCGTCACGCCTGCCAAGTTGAACTGGAGGAGTGAAGCCATCTCCATCCTTGGGCCCCGTGGCCATGGCGGAAAACGAGAAGACGGTTTCCACCGGCGGGGCGACGGAACTTCCTGAGCCCCATCGCCGCCGCCCTCAGTCAATCCGCCTTCAGAATGTCCGCCCTCAGTCCGCCCGCCCACAGTCTGTCCGCAGCACTCAGACTGCGTCTTCTAGCGACGTAGCCTCCGACTACAACGAGGTAATTCCGTCCTGGTCCCGATTCCCTGTTCCATTGGCCGTTGACAATTGACCTGCCTAGTCCTTCTCCTACGACGAAGACGATCTCGATGACTACCACACCACCGAGCAAGACCTCCACGTTACCGAAGATGATCTGCTCGAGGCCCGCGAACTCGCCTCCAAGTACACCCTCGAGGATGTCCGCGACATCATGACACGCGTCCACAAGATCCACGAAAAGGACCCCAACTTCCCCCTGGCCGTCATCCAGAAAATCAAGGCCTTCCTGGACAACGAGGACCTCTTCACTAACCCGGAGAAGTACGAGAACATCGTGCAAGAGATGAAGCTCGAGGCCGCCCTCATCACGAACAACAGCCCCTACGCCGAGGTCCGCGCCGTCGTGAGCAACAAGGACGACACCAGCGTGCCCTGCTCCACCATCCGCAGCTGGGCCATTGGCCTCACCTTTTCCGTCCTCCTCGCCTTCACCAACCAGCTCTTCGATATCCGCCAACCCGCCATTCGCATCATGGCCAATGTCGCCCAGCTGCTGGCCTACCCCATCGGCAAGGGCTGCGAGCGCTGGCTGCCCGACCAGGGCTTCACCATGTTCGGCGTGCGCCATTCTCTCAACCCCGGCCCTTTCTCCAAGAAGGAGCACATGCTCATCACCATCATGGCCAACGTCGCATACAACACCCCCTACACCAACTACATCATCTGGGTCCAGTATCTCCCCCAGTACTTCAACCAGCCCTACGCCTCCCACTTCGCCTACCAGATCCTCATCGCCCTCAGCACGAACTTCATCGGCTACGGCATGGCTGGCATCTGTCGCCGCTTCCTCGTCTACCCTTCGTACTGCGTGTGGCCCGCCTCGCTCGTCACCATTGCCCTCAACTCTGCCTTCCACAACGACATCAACACCCCCGTTGAAGGCCCCTTTGGCAAGATCTGGCGCATCTCCCGGCTCAAGTTCTTCTACGCCATGTTTGGTGCCATGTTCATCTGGTTCTGGTTCCCCAACTTCATCTGGACATCCCTCTCCAACTTCAACTGGATCACCTGGATCGCCCCCAGCAACCGTAACTTGAACACCATTACCGGCTCCAACAACGGCCTCGGCGTCAATCCCTTTCCCACCTTTGACTGGAACATCTTGCTCTGGGACTCGGCCGACCCGCTCATGGTTCCCTTCTTCAGCACCTTCAACCGCTTCATCGGCGTCTTCATTTCTTTCTGGGTTGTTGTCGGCTTCTGGTACGGCAACCTCTACGACACGGGCTACCTCCCCATCAACACCAACCGAGTCTACGACCACTTTGGCAAACTCTACAACGTCTCCCTCGCCGTCAACGAGAAAGGCCTGTTCGACGGTGACAAGTATGCCGCCTACTCGCCGCCATTTCTGGGTGCTGGAAATGTCGTCATCTACATGTTCTTCTTCGGTATTTATACCTCGACTCTAACCTACGCAGCGCTATACCATCGCCACGAGATCGTTACGGGCTTCAAGGGCCTTATCAACAGCATGCGAAAGAAGAAGCCAGCCGCCAACGACGAGCTGCACGACCTGGACGTACACAATCGCCTGATGAAGTCGTATCGTGAGGTTCCGGAATGGTGGTACATGGTCTGCCTTGTCCTGGCCATCGCATTTGGTATCTCGGGTATTGCAGGCTGGGAGACTCACACCTCGCCCGGCGTCATCTTCTACGGTCTTGCCCTCTGCCTCGTCTTCGTCATCCCCGTCGGCATCATCAAGGCAATGACTGGAATCGAAGTCACTCTCAACGTCCTCGCCGAGTTTATCGGAGGATCCTGGGTCGAGGGAAACGCCCTGGCCATGAACTACTTCAAGTCCTTCGGTTATGTCACTTGCGCACACGCCGTCATGTTTTCCAACGATCTCAAGCTGGCCCACTACGTCAAGATCCCTCCTCGGCACACCTTTTCCGCCCAGATTGTTGCCACCTTCATCAGTACCTTTATCTGCGTTGGAGTCCTCAACTTCCAGATGACCTTTATTGACGACGTGTGCACCGAAAACGCGCGGTTCAAGCTGACCTGCCCTGGCGTCAACACGTTCTTCACCGCCTCAGTCCTCTGGGGAACTGTCGGCCCGAGCAAGATCTGGGGACACAACGGACAGTACAGCGAGACATTGATCGGCTTTCCCCTGGGTGTTGCGGTCGTCTTCTTGATCTGGGGCCTCAACAAGAAGTTCCCCAAGTGGACCTGGACCCGACAGATCCACCCCGTCGCCATCATGTACGGAGGCATCGTCTGGGCCCCGTACAACATGTCGTATGTGTGGCCATCAGTGCCCATCGCATACTTTTCGTGGATCTACCTCAAGTCACGCTTTCTTGGCCTTTGGTCCAAGGTACGTCCTGTATTCCCTCTGTTTTTGTCACCATGTACTAACCTGGATAGTATAACTTCGTGCTCTCGGCAGCTTGGTCATGCGGCATTGCCATTTCCGGCATCGTCATGTTCTTCGCGCTGCAGTACAACGGCAACGACTTCGAGTGGTGGGGCAACGACGTCGCCTACCGGGGTTGCGAAGACACCGCCTGCCCTTTGAAGACGCTGAAACCGGGAGAGTACTTTGGTCCTCGGATCGGAGACTTTTCTTAGACGGTCGTCGTGCGGCTCACCGAAAGACATGATTTTAAGCAATGTTAATGAGAGCGTGTTTTGGAATTGAGGGGGTTTCTTTTGGGATTTGGATAACTTATATACCCCACGGATATATCGACGGATAAAATAGACTCGTTGGAAACGATATACAATAAGATGGATATTCTAAAGTTCTTTGACAAGGTCTCCGCTGATGAGAATATTCTCGTCTATTCCCAAGACAAAAGAGAAGACAAGAAAACAAAAGGTATCATCATCCAACGCCTGAACTCCTAGCTGGTTGACTATAGAAAACAAAAATGGAAGGAAAAATGACAAAGGAAAATGATAACTACTTGGAGGAAATCCGACCTCCCACTGGAGATTCTCGGCCATTGTATAAGGCTCCCCACATGGACTTGTGCTTTTCGCTGAGAGTCGGTGACAACGGGCTCACTTCACCTTGCTCGACAGGCGGCTTCTCATCGGCCTCCTCGATGATGGTTTCCACAACCTTGTTGGAGCCGCCGCTGTTTCGTTCCGTGAACAATCCCGAGAGGGAGGAAATATCCATGAGCTCTGGGATTGTGCTCTCGCGGACACCACTCATGGGAGTCTGCGGCGTGGAGATGGGTGAGACAAGGGCTTCATCGCTCGCAGGCGATACCTCGTCTTGTTCCTTGAGGTCTTTGCTCTCCTTGTGCTTCTTCCAGCTGGGTGCCTTGATGCTCAGTCCACGCATGCTGCCACGGCTCTCGCGGTTGCGGAGAAGACGGATGCTGTTGCGCCACGTCAGCGGCTCTGCCGAGACGCTGGACTTTGGCCTCCGGATTGGAGTTGCGGCCGGTGCGGATGAATCAACACTGAAGCTTAACGTCTTTCGAGGGAGCGGTAGGGAGAGGGCGCCACTTTCACGGAGTTTGCGGGCGATAAACTCGAGTTGGGCGAGCATCGTGGGGTTCTCGATGACGTCCTCTACAGTAAAGGTTACGGCATTGATGCCCTTGATGTCCACCTTGGATAGCTTCTGGTTGATGTGTCTAGCAAGGGGATGCGCAGGCAGAAGGGAGTTCACCTCGGTGTAGAATGCCCTCTGTTGAAGCTTGTCCTGGCTCTTGGGCTTCAAGGCTTCGTCCCAAGCGGCGGAGACAGCAGCCTCGAGATGGGAACGCTGTTCCGGAAACAGCAGCTGGTTGAGAGGAATCTGTAGCACATCTGGCTCTAGCGTAAAAAGAGGAATCCGCTTCTCTGAGCGCTCAATCTCCTCTGCAGACTGTAGCATGGGTTGGTCGACGGTATCGCGGTAAGTTAGTGTCTCCAACGCGGCGACGAGCAGTCTCATGCACTCTTCGGCAAAGGTGGCGCTGACACGGTCCTCGGTGAACTTGATCTCGAGGCCCATGCGCTCAGATGTCTCCATTGTCGAGCACACGAGGAGGTCCGGGAGGTCGCGCGCTTCTGATTCGATTGTTTTATAAGTGAACGTTGTGCTTCCGATGTTGAGCGTGGCAGAGCCGTCAGTCGTAGCCGTGGCCCGGTGCTGGACAACGGTGCTGAAGCGCGTCCACGAGGGCCAGCTGGTGCACTTCTGTGCAAGCTCCTGAATCCCAAACGACTCAAAGCGGCAGTTGGACCGCCGCTGGCGCTGGATATGCTTCATGAGGTAGAGCGGAGTTCTGTGTCCGGAGGGGAAGCGGACGCGCACCGGGATAGTGTTGGTCAGGGGACCGACCATGGTGGAGAGATTGACATTGTCGGGGAGTTGGACGTTGTGTCCCTGGATGGTCTCTCCAAAGAGCACGTCGTTCACTCCAGAGATGGTGGCGAGCACCGTCGCCCAAGCCGCCTTGATAATGGTGTCAGGGGCCATGCCGTGGTCGCTGAGCATGCTGATCTTGACGGTTTCTTGAACAGACTGAACCTGAGATGCTAGACTGGACGGCTTGGAATGGGAGACAACTTCGGTCATCTTGGCTCCATCCAGTTGTTCCGTCCAATACGCGATACCTTCCAAGTTGTTGGCCCTGGCTGCTCGCATATATTCAAAGAAGCTTGACGCGGTGGGAACGTCCTTGGCTTCGTATAGAGCCGTGAGGTCTTGCACAAGAAGAGGAGCCGAGGCGTCGTCAATCTGCGCTTTGCTGAGTCTGATAATGAGCGTGCTTTGGTCGCCGGCATCAAGGTAGTTGAAGCTAGTCACGGGCACGGTTGGCTGGAAATCGAAGGCCTGCCCTTGCTTCACTAGCTCTTCTGCAACACTGTCGAGTCGCGAGTCTGGACAGGCGAACTTGTTGAAAGTAGGCTTGAACGAGCCGCACATGACTTGGCACACTTGGTATTCATGTATGACAAATGCCGTTCGAAGAACCGGATGCAGCTTGGTGAGCGCCCCGCATGCAGACTGGAGCCTCTCGACACAAATGCTGCCGTTGAACTTCATGACCAGACAGACAATGTCAGCCCGGGTCGTGTACATGCCCAACTCGAGGTTTCGGACCTGCTCCGAGGAGACGTTGGCGACATCAAGCACGTCCTGCACGGGACACTGCAGCTTGGGAGCTATGATGCTCTTGACGAAGTTGTAGCCGAAGCCCTTCATCGAAGCTGCGTTGCGCGACGCCTTGACCTGCTCTTTCTTGGAGGGGTCCAGCGATGCCGAACGGTACACTTCGGTGAGGGTGGCTTCCCTGAAGATTTCGGCCAGGGAGACTCGAAGGCCGACTCTTCGGCACGAGACAACGAGCTCCGAGGCAAGGAACTTGTTCCCTCCAGCAGAAAGAAAACTGCTA
Organism: Neonectria punicea; assembly: GCA_037954315.1. Classification (NCBI taxonomy): domain Eukaryota; kingdom Fungi; phylum Ascomycota; class Sordariomycetes; order Hypocreales; family Nectriaceae; genus Neonectria; species Neonectria punicea. Next base: position 179,585 of record JAZAVJ010000022.1, on the reverse strand, counting down.
GTACCCCTGAGGTCCGCGGGTGAGATGGACAACACACGCGCCCATATGGCCCTCATGACCTCTTCGGGACGAGTCAGGGGCAGGGGCTTCTGGGTCAGGACGATGCGCTGGATCTCCTGCGGGTTCGGCACCGTTGACATTTCAAGGAGCTCTGAGTAGTTGAGCCCTGCTGCAATGCGCAGAAGCTTGCGGCGGTTGATCTTGAGCGATGTGGACATAGGGAAGTCTTTGAGCGGGATGAAGACGGCAGGAACGCAATGCTCCGGGAGCCTGGCAGCTCGCGCCTCGAGGGATGCTTCGAAGAGCTTTTTAGCGATAAAGGTACGTTCCTTGACCCGGAGGCTGACTTTCTCGAAGCCTTCCTGACCATGGAAGAGGGTATCGCCGAGCTCGACAAAGGCAGCAAGGACTCGGATCGAGTCCTTGGTGGCAATCTTGTCCACCACAACGTCAATTCCTGGACCGAGACAACGGCGGATTCTCCGCTCCACGTCTGCAATGTCTACGCTCGACCCATCGACAACAACCTCGTCGCGAACGCTCGAGATGAACTGCACATTCCCATCGTCCAGATAACGCACACGATGTCCGGTCTTCAGGTACCGCGCCTTTGGCTTGTCTGAGCTATGTCGCGGGCCTGGGGCTATGAGCGGTAGGTCCGGAGCGAACCGGTGAGGAGTGACGATGGGACTGTCGATGGCTAACTCTCCGATTGCTCCTACAGGCATCAGCTTCCGGGGGTCTTCGGGGTTCAAGATCCAGAAGCGGCCGACCATGGGCGGAGGGATGACGGTCAGGTCCTTCCCATTGGTCACCTCAGTAACGGAAATGCCGAGAGGACATACATCGGGTGCACCGTACGCAAGGAGGACGTTTCTGTTCTCGAGCCAGGGCCCATAGGTATCAGGATCAAGCTTTCTAGTCCGGAAGCAGACCGTCTTGAGAGCGGGAACTGTCTCGGGCTTGATTCTGCGGGCGAGGACGCCAGTCATGTACGTCCAGGTCACGCCCATTCTTGCCATGACCCCTGACAGGTCGTGGACGCGATCCTTGGCGGAAGGGATACAGACGCATCCACCGTGGACCATGGTGCCGAGAATCTCTACCAAGGAAATGTCGACGTTGAAAGCTGATAGCTGCAGGACCCGGCTCTCGCTGTTCATCTTGAGCGCCGCCCCCTGACTAGCAAAGGCGGAGCAGAGCGATGCGTGCGTGAAAAAGATGCTCCTAGAAGCTCCGCTGCTTGTTCGCTTGGGAGTCACAAATACACACGCTGCGTGCTCGGGCGTGGACTCTCGCGCAAGCGTGGACATGTGCGGAGGCAACATGGCGAAGAAGGCGTTGTTGATGATGACGAGGTTCACCACCACCGCGCCGAGTTCCTTCCAAGCCGTCTCCGTGGCGAGGACGATTTGAGGGTTGAGATAGTTGATGGTCGACCGGACGGTGAGCTGATCCTGGTAGTCCAACGCAACGAAGCTCGCACCGGCCTGCATAACGGCAAGGAGCATGATCGGAGCCCAGCGGCTCTTCTCGAGGATGACGGGGACGGTCATCCCAGGCCCGACTCCTAGATTCACTAGGTATGATCTGAGCCTCATTACCAGGGTAGCCAGCTGGAGATACGTCAAGTCGCCGTCCCAAGAGCAAATGGCTGGGGCGTGCGGGCGGGTCTGAGCGTGGCGAATGATCACGTCGTGTAGACAGGCCGAGACCTTCTGTGACCTTTGGCTGGCTTCCCAATCCTGGACGACGAGCTGCGCGTAGTCGCGATCGGTGAAGAGGTCCACCTCTGAAATTAGGCGGGTCGGGCGCTCGACAATGCTTTTGACGGCGCGCTCGAAGCTGTGCATGACGCTTTGAATCTGGTTGTTGGAGAGAAAGCGGGAGCTGAGATTGGCGTGGAGATGGTTGTCGGTGAACATGGCTGTGAGAGACAGGTGGCAGTCTGTTTGGCGGGCAGAAGTGACCAAGGAAGGCATGAGTTCGCTCAGATCTGCAGCCTCCTCGACCGCAAAGACATCGGAGTCCTCAAAGAAGAAGCAGGTATTGAACAGGTCCTTTTCCCGGAGTCGAAGAGCATGCTGAATCTCCGCCATGGTGAGACTCTGGTGCTTCTGGGCGCTGGTAAAAGCCTCGTCTACTACCATCAGGCACTTCTTGATGCTCTGGTTGGGGGATGCATCAACCGAGCACGGCAAGATGCTTGCGAAGCTACCCACGGCCTTGCCTATCCCCTGAAGAAGTTCCTCATCGCGGCCGGCGTATTGGTAGCCGAAGGCAACGCGGTCCATCCCAACAAACGCACGCAACACGAGCGCCCAAGCGAGCTGTAGAACAGTGGTGGGCTTGACCTCGAGCTCCTGACAACATGCCATGAGCTGTTCGCGCCTCACGTCGAGGTCAAAAGGCTGTGACTTAGCCTCGGCTTCGGGGCTTAGCTGAGGGAAGAGACACGACTTCGCGCCCGCTAAGTCCGTCTTCCACACCTCGAGGCTATAAGATGTGTCCAAGGACGAGACATGATAGAGATAGGTGCGGTGCAGAGACTCGTTGTGTGTCGGTGTTTGCCCAGAGTAGACGCTACACAGCTCTGCTACTAGGGTATGAACACTCATCAACTGCTTAATTAGTATTTGTTTCTATCTTGAATGATGGGATACTAACATCACAAATCGCTTGGCTGATGTCCACTCTCACCAAAGTCTTTTCGGATGTATGGCACACTGAGAGGCGATGGCGTGGCTCTGTGATTGGGGTCTTGAGGGTTGGCACTCGGGATAACGCCTCCTCTGGCCTCGACGACTCGATGAAAAGCATGCTAGGAGAAGTCTTCCTTAGCACAACTTGGTCAAACAGTCCTTCTCGGGAAACGCTGTCGATGAAGATGCTTCGCAGGGCGGGCTTGCTAGCGACGATGCTCTCCCAAGCCTTGCAAAGGCGGGTGGCGTCGACTGCGTGGCCATCTGGCGCACGTAGCTCGTACACACCGTGGACGTGGAAGCTCTCCGCACACTGGCTCTGGGAGATGAGAATCTCTTGTTGTGCAGGGGTGACTGGGTAGAGGGTCTCAACGTCCTTGGAACTCGGGAGACCCGACCCTACTAGGCGATCGGCACCTAGTCTGGCGAGCGCCTTGTAAGATGTTCTCAGGAGAGGAACGTCGGACAAGGTCAACTCAGGCTCGTGGTACCTCATCCTGCCTATGGCTTCCAAGACTAGATGCTCAAAGGTCTGCACCCACATCTGGATCTTCCCTTGATGTCTAGCGCTCTTGTTGTAAGTGAAGTCCACGCGGGCGCCGGAGTCGTCGATCATGACTGACACCTCGAAGAGCGCCATTCGGCCGACCTTGGGGCCAACGTCGGACCTTAGCGTGCCTGCGACTTGGCCGGCAACGGGGACAGGTTGTAAGATGCCGTTGGGGCGTTGGATCTGTTGGAGAGTGTCGACCCAGTTAAGAATGACCTCGACTGGGATGGCAGAGGCGCCCTCTGACGTGGAGAACTCCGAGGTAAAGAACGGGATGCCATCGCGTGGGATCGCCCGACGGGTATCCTTCATCAGCTTGATGACTTGGATTAGGTCCGTCGTGGCATCTAACCCTACGCCGACGGGGCATAGAGACGTGAACCAGCCAACCGTCTCCATAATGTTGAAGTCGTCATGTACCACTTCGCGGCCATGCTCCCGCTTCCAGAGAGTCGGGGGGGTTCTATCGGCGAAGGTCTGGCGGAAGGAAAGGAGGAGCGAAGCTAGGAAGACGTCCGAAGCGTCAGTTCGCAAAACATCGACGCATGCTTTTTGTAGGATGGAGGATAGTTCTGCCGAGAGGGAGAAGCTAGACTGTTGGGTGTTGCCGTAGCAGTTTGAGTCGCGGCCTAGGTCCCAGTATTCTAGATTGGCTGGTAGGACGTCGAATGGTAGTGTGGGCTCGAATAACCTCTGGCTCATCTCGTAGCTCTGATAATCAACCCAGTAAGGAAATGGAATGGAGCCCTCGGACAGCAGAGTCCCCTCGTGCAGCAGCTCGTCGAGATCATGCACTATGATGCGCCATGATATTAAGTCGACTACAAGGTGATGTGCGGTGAGGTAAAGCGTCTGTTCCTTGTCGTTCTTGACATGCTCGACGGCAAAGACGGGACCATCCGTAGGGTTGATGGCTGCTTGGGCGGCCTCGATGAGGGCCGCCATCTCTTCGTCGTCGACATCGGTGTGTCGTCCAAAGCGATATGAGTTGGAGGCTTGGGGGATGATAACTTGCACCCAGCCATCGGGGACTGGCCTAAACCGGGCACGAAGCATGGCATGACGAGCGACCACGGCCTCGACAGCTGCCTCGATGTCAGAGTCGTCGGCTCCGCCCTTGATGCGTAGCATGATGCTCTGGGTATGTCGATATCCGGGCTCGACAATCGACGACGACTCTTGTGTGTGATGCACTGAAGATTGGAAATACAGCTGCTGCATGGGTGCCAGAGGAAAACACTCCATCTCGTCGCAGTCAAACTGGTCGTCCTCTCTCCAAACGGACCTCCTCGACTCTGCCCAGGACTTGACCTGTCTTTGTCTTGACATGGGACTCATGCCCCGACGTCGCGGTTCGGGTATTTGCAGCTTCATGATATCTTCGTAGATGGCCTCGTTGATGTTCTGGACCCATGTCTGCAGGGTCCTGGTATTTGGCCTACCATCGTCGTGCTCCGCCATTGACAATAGGGGGATCCAGATCTGCGGACGCCGGGAGTCGGCTCCCCATTCTTGCACGGCCATGCGTAGCGAGCGGATCTCTTTCTTTTGCATGGCGTGTTCAGATTGTGGCGGCAGCGATATGTCTCCTGACTTGTCGGCTGGTGATGGTTCCGAGTCGGAGATACTGACGAGGGCCACGAGCTGACCGTCGAATGGCCCGGCTCGGGGCGTTACCAGACAGACATTGCGAACCCGTGGGCTAGACTTTAGAAGACTCTCAATATCCTGGCCTGTTTGTCGCGTAGCAGTGCAAGAGTCGTTACTGCTGGAACTGGTCGTTAACGAGCCGTAGCTCGACCCGGAATATCTGTGCGTTGGTGAAAAGACATCGTCGGCACTGGCACTCAGGCTAGATGGCACGGAACCCTCTTCCTCCTCCGAGGTAGCTGGCGTGCTGGAGTCCAAGTGCAACGGGCTAATGGGAAGACGAGCAGGGAAGGGGGTGATGCGAGTCTGGAGCTCGGCGAGCGTGTGGCAGCCCATGATGTCGTCGGCCTTGACCTCGATGCCTTTCCTGCGGCAGGCCATGCGCAAAGCCTCGGCAGCGTCTTCGTCGCCGCCGAGATCTGTGAAGGAGTCGAAGAGGAGAATGTCGCCCCGGGGGATGTCGAGGGTCTGGGCGACGGCGATGATGAGGCGCTCAGATGGGGGTTCATCGTGTAAGACGTTTGTGTCCAGCCGGGGAAGGCTCGGTCGTTGCTCGGCCATGGCGCAGACGGAGCGACCTTGGCAGGACGTCTTTGGGAATGGAGAGGAGGGAGGAAGACGGAAACAGAAGAAATTGAAGTCGGCGATGCTCAGCCTTACTAGTAGTAGTTGAAAGTAGGTCGGTAATTATGGTTGATGGACGGCGAGGAAGGCACGGAGGGCTGGCTGCACGTGGGCGAGATAGGTCGGAGACGGATGTCTTAGAATAGTAGCCCCATGGCGAGAAGAAGCGGCGATTGGCAGAGCAGAGACTAAAGTGACTGATAATGCTGAGGCACGGAGGTACTCTTCGGGGCCGTCTGTCTCAATCGCCGTCCTCCGTTTCCGGGCTCCTCGGGGGAGGTCCGACTCTCTAAGTAGGAGGATGGTGTAACTAGGTCCAGGTCGAGCCATGAAGACTTATGATCACGACCCCGGCCAACCTTTTTTCTGGGGGGAAGCAGGGAGCAGGGAAGTAGCGGCATCTCTCAATGAGCGGGTGCACGAAGAGGATCGAAGGATACATCTAGTACTACCTACCAGAGGATCCTTTCGACTTTTGTGTATGCCCCAGGGAAGAAGCTGAAAGGACAGGATGACATGAGGGATGAGGAGGGTGGTTGCCTGCGTTCCTACTGGAGAAGCAGTCCACAGATTTTACTGGACTTATCCAGAAGACATTGTATCACAGACAGAATGGGAGAGTCTTGGACTGCATCATCAGGTCGGCGACAGGGAGGGCCGCACACACACCATGACGCCCACTCGACCCACCAGGTTCGTGCATCGTCGTAGCTCTCTGTCTCTGGCCACGGACGGCATCCTTCGTGGCGGCTCCTTCAGGCAGATAGATCACCTCTGCTCTCTGCCGGCAATCACACAACGACCGGGGACGCCCACAGGAGATTATCGCATCTTGGACAGACGAATGCCCAAGGTTGGTACTCTGCAACTGTCTATCAGTTGAACCCTGAACAAACCTATCCTGATCCCCATCACCATCATTTCTGGCGTTTGTGGCTTGGCTTTGGACGATCGACAAAAATAGAAAAGCCGCGGGCGGTCGACTGCCGGCATGTCATAGGCCAAGCCCAGCACAAGAGAACCCCGAGCTGAAAACCTCAAGATCCTAAGCCCCCAAGCCTCGCGCCCTCTCCAAAGCCCGAAACCTGCCAAAAGCGGCTGGACGCGTGCCCTGTGCTTCCTCACAGCAGCAGTCTGGCAGGGGCGCTTTCTTCAAGGACCCCGACTACGAATATCCCGTCGCTTGCTAGCACATCCATCTACACGGGCATCCACTGCCAGGATATCTGCGAATACCGTCTACTGTCTACTAACCCAGGTCCCCGAAGAAAAACAGTGCACCTTTCCTCAACAGGCCTCACGTCATTAACCCACGTCCAAACCCTCGTCGCCCGCCCATCGCGCACTGCCCTTTGGCGTCATGATGGGTAGAAAGGATCGCCATCCCAGCCCTGTGCCGCCCAAGCTCCCTCTCCAGCCGGGCGAGAGATGCGCGTCTTGATCAACCCCCGGCATCCATCCACAGTAATGCCGAGTCGTACGGATGTAGTAGTATCGAGTAGTCAGTGAGACCAAGACGCGCTGTGTTACCGTGTTTTTTCTTCCGCCGTCGATCGGAGGACGGGGAGCCACAAAGCGCCCGGAGAAGGGCGGTTGGATGACTGCCGCTGCCAAGCTGCACTTCGCCTCAAGACACTCACTGTTCAGGCAGGCTGTGCATCACCCAAGTTCCCGTCCGTTTTAGTGGCTGATGCTTTACATGTTAGCTCTTCGTTTCGTCATCTTCTAGACTACCTATCATTCTCTCGCTTCTTCCTCCTCTCGGCTTCCGAAATGAATGCCCATATCATCCTTGCAATTCCCAACCCCAAATCCTCTCAATGCCCTAGCAGTTTCCTATGAAATATCAAGTCATAATTACTACTCTCATCTCCTCCCAGCCTTCTAGTCACACCACGTGCACTCCTCACAAGGCTCCTTGTCCTCTCTCCACCTTCACAGCTGCCCTCTCCTCCCTCTCTCTCTCTCTAGTCCCCCGTGGGATTCCCTTATAGTGGATGCCTGAATCCTTCGCCTAAACACACCACTAAGGGAAATGGAATAGTCGTCCCGCCCCTAGGGTTCAACTGCCTTGACCTAGGATCGTCATGTAGCCGCGAATCCCTCTCAATCCCTCGCCCGCTTTTCCTCTAGCCTAGATGTATCCGCCTCGTTTCTTCCTCCTGCCCTATGCGGCAGCGATGAGCGCCATCTGGTCGCCGTCCAGATCGTCAATCAAGGCTGAAGCTAAGTAAATCATCGATCCTCTGACGTCGAGTGGAAACACCTGCGAGCAGCCAAGCATCTTTGCCATCCTACTCGAACCAGCTGAGGTGTTCCTTGTTACATTTGTTCTTGTTTCGTTCAGTTGCCGTTGCTTTTCTAGTCCTCCAGCTTGAATCACAATCCTCATTCCTCCCGGCTCTAGCATTATCGCCCCGTCCGCCTATATGTCGCCAGGATACATGGACTCCACGGCTGAAGGAACCCAATAAGTGCAATCCCACCAGTGACAGTGAAGCGACAATGTTCACAACTTACCATCCTCAATCTCCCACGCGTCGTCTAGACCTTGTCTACCGCTCCTCTATCAATCCACGTGGGCCCAAACCTCGCTGCCGCCAACAAGCGCCTCGAAAGAACCCCCTGCAACATGAGGCCATTCACGTCACCGACTTGGAAAACATACCCAGGGCTGTCCGCCCCCACCGTTTCACGATTTCGTAATCCATGCCCATCTTCCCGCTCGAGAACATCGGGGGCCGTTTTCATCTGGAGCCGACAGCAAACCAGATCCTTGCCGTGCCCAAAGTGGCTGAAGCGACATGCCCGAGGCGCGAACGGCCCATCTCAGAACAGGGGTTCCATGCTCTTTGCGCTATCCTGCTTCGGCTTCAGATAAGGCTCGGCCTTTACTAGACAAGTATGAACTTGAGGGAATCGGAAAGTTTTCTTGCAGCCAGGTACTCGATCTTTGGCGAACTGTGTAACTGTTTACTCTCGAAAACAGAACAGCAGCCATGGCGTATATCCCTTTGCTGCTGCACCTGAGCAGGTTGGCCATACTGAGCTCGCAATCCAATCGGCCTTCTAGACCATCCGGGCTCTTCACAACCTAATCGCCCTTTTAGACTATCTAGATTATCTTTTCATAATTTAATCGGCCTTCTAGACTGTGTAATATATTAATAATATTAAATAACAACCAGGTGGCTGACCTCTGGGCCTGATTGACGCCATCTGGTCCGCTCTGGGCGGATACCTATTTTTGGTAGGATGTTTCTACATCCTCCCTACCTCCTTCGCACTGGAAGAAAAACACTGGAACGACCTGAACTCACCGAAGGGGAAATGGTCCGCCAGCATGGGGTCAAAATGGTCAAACTCCCCCACCAAACCAAGGTATCATACTTTGATGCGCGATGCTTTTGTTTAAAACTTAGATGTAGCAAGCATGAACCTCTATGAGCAACTTTATGTAGAATTAAATAAAACGAGGTAAAAATTTAATCCCAAGCTCGTACCTCGAGAAAGAATCTCTTCCATTCTGCTATTCCAAAATCCATCATCTCCAGTCCGTGGCTACAGGAACATTCGCTCTGTACCATGTCTCCCGTCGCGACGACCGACCTCGAGTCAATCACCAAGGTCACTTCGTGGGCCTCACTGCCAGTTGAAGTACGCCAAACGATACTGAGCCTGGTGGGCTTGCCCATCTCTGGGAGGCGATACGGCGGCTCGGGCTCCTCAAAGGTGGCTCGGTTCGCTACAGTGTGCCGGGAATGGCAGGCCTTTTTTGAGACTTGTACATTTCGGCGGCTTGTTCTTGATCCCGACTCTCTCGGCGAGTTCGACGCCATCGTCAGACGACATGACACTCGGTTGGGGTATATCCGAAAACTCTGGCTTCGGGTTCGGCTCTCAAAGTACGAGTGTCCCGATTGTTATGAACCGGAGGATCAGGCAACACAGCGTTAGTATGTTGGCATCCATATCTCCTACTTTCATACCAGTGTACCTCGGTGCTAACCAACCGTCGCAGCAACAACATGATATTCACAACGTGTATTCAGTCCCTACTGGGGACTCTCAAACTCTGGGATCCCACAAGGCATGGGGCAGAGGGACTGGCGCTGATATTATCTGCTTCCTCGCCCAGCGACGCAGAGCATGGGTTTGACTCAGGCGAAATCAAGGACGGTTATCTATTTCACTACGCCGAAGACCTAGATCTTGCACCTAGCATTGTTGAATACTACCGGATGAACATTGCTGATCCGCCCAGCCGTCATTTCCCCCCCGGCTGGCCTCGGTCGTTGAACTGTCAGCATATCAAAAGGGTACAGGGAACTCCGCTCCGTTTAGAACTACAAAGGGGCGAGCGGGGCCGCTTTATCAGTCACTACAATACTCTTCCTGCCGTGCCCATGATCAAAGGACTGGTCATGCGCAGACAGTTTCGCAGGGAAATTCACGTACGGACACTGTCTTGGCTACTTGGTCGAAGCCTCGTGGCATTGGAGTGGTTCCGCTTTGAGAGGACCATTTCCCCGGAGCCTCATAAGCAAATTTATTTTGATCAAGGTATGAAACCCGGCCCAGTCTTTACGGCGAGTATCTGATGAAGCTAACGCCCCTTTCGCAGGATTCCAGTTGCACTTACTGCCCTCCCTGCCGAGAACATTGCGCCAGCTCTCCTTCACGCAGTGGGAAATCCCCGAAGTTGAGCGTCCCGATGATTTCGAGTTCCAGGAAATAGGATATGAAATTTCTCCACATGCTCAGACCTACCTACCTCGGGAGATGGCAAAGCTTTCTCAAAGACTGGAGCAGTTCTGCCCGCCATGGCAGATGGATACAGCTGCGTTTCTTCGGTCTATTATTGAACTGAGGGAATCACCTCAGATGCTTGAAAGCCCCCTAAAACGTATAAGCCTGCGTTGCTCGCTCCCAAGCTCAGACAGAAGCAGGCGAGATTTCGGATCGCTGGTGATTCTCGCAGCCAAAGCGGCTCTGTCGCTTCCCCAAGTGGAACTTATCGAGCTTTGGGGTACCTGTCTTGACGGGGAGAAAAGCCGCGCATACATATTCCGGTACAATTATGAAGACGGTCAAGCCAATATCGCCTGGAGGAGCTTTGAAGAGACCATGGTGGCTCAGGCGCGGATTATCGCCAAATGGAGCGAGGTGGCCCAGAAACACTCGCATTCGACTCTCGCGTACAACGTTGTCCCCTTTACGGAGACGAAGGCAGAGATTTCCAATTCTGATGGAACCTGCATATATCGACATCTGCTGCTCAAAGATTTGGTGTTTGATCCAATTACGCAGATAATCCTGGAGAACGAGCCATGTGAATGGAGCTTGGATGAGACGAGCGATTCATCACAGCAAGGTAATCCTCTGAATTCAAATCTCGCAAATCCAACTTCATTAGGTGGCAATATATTAATGAATAGCCTTGGACCGAATACCGACTTCGCGTCACTGCATGCGGATATCATGGCTTTCGAGGCTGGAATCAACACCTTTCTCCAGCAGTATTATGGGTAGTACAGCGTGACAATATATTCCGGAGAAACCTATGGAGGAGCAGTGACTCTGGGAAACATTGCAACAGGTCAGGAGAGAGATTATCCTTGGACATAGAATAACAAGGTAGCGCCGGTCTTCATTTCTGGTGCTTTAAGCGTTGATGCTTTAGAGGATACGGGGTCCAGAGAGTTCTTTGGACCGAGAGACGGGGGCAGGAAGGTAGCTAGACACGATTTGAGTAGGAAGTGTACTAAAACCCTTCCTGATATGGTCTTTTTCCATCGTGACGTCCGGAGAAAGTCGAGGCAGAGCCGCCTACCTTTCTCAATGCGGTTTCCTTACTTAGGTTTCAAGGTTCCTTCGTAAGTCTCTTTCAGGAGCGAGCAACCACAACGCAGCCAAAGAAGTCGAGCGGAAGGAGGATCCTTCAAGTCGTGGCATAAATACGGCACCCTCCCCCTAAGTCAGAACATTGACCCTTTCACACCAACACCAGCAACAACCACAACCACAACAACAACCACAACCATAACGAAAACCAAAACGACGATGACGACATCGACGGAGCTGGCGGCGGCCATCATGGCTGCAATTGACGACTTTGCGGCGGCGAGCAACGACGGGGAGAGGCGGCGGCACCGGCGGGCTTTGGTCTGTTTGGTTGAGGACGTGGCGGAGTTGGCGGCGTTGGCGGAGGGGGGCACTCGCGTTGCAGAGGAAGGGAGCCTCTTGCATCGACGGCTGCTTAGGCGGCTGGAGGTAGAAAGGCTGTTGTCGGGGGTACGGTGGCAGGATTTGTCGTAAACATCATTACAATATCCCTTACAAGTATTCTTATCCCGCCCACTTCGTCTGCCTCTCCGTGGCGGGCGGGAGAAACTCCTCGCGTGATTAACACCGAGGAGGCGAAAGACGAATAAATAGTGTTTGTATCCAGATGTCCTCTCTATAGAAGCTTTTAACTTCTCTCGTGAACTTGCTTGTCGTCTGCAACGTGGAACCCCATCTTATCAGCGTCTATACAATTTCCTGTCTCAAAATCCGCGTGTCCACGATAGGAGCAGCGCACGCATGATATAAAGAACGACGTAGTTTCTGGCCCCATCATCAACGTATAGATGAGGAAGGAGTCATACCTCCCGTTGAGCGATAGATGATAACCGGACTGCATTCTCGAGGCTTGGCCAACATGATATTTCACCTATCCGTCCGTTGGTCGTCATCTAGCACTTGGTCGCACTTCCTTCATGTGCCCAAGTCCCTTCAGCAGTGTGGTAAACGTCACGGTATTGTGAGAAGCAATTTGCTACCGGTTATAGGTCAGATATTTTCAGCTTCTCGATAGAAGAAACAAGGTATCAACGTGGCCAGATAATAGAGTCCCGAGCCGTGGATCAATAAATGCATCTACTACACTCACCAAGACGTCTGCCAAGTCCACATCTCGACAGCACATGGTCCTAATCAAAACAATAAATCCTATATATGTATCGTACACTAATCGCCTGCCATCACCGTGTTCGTTGCTGGAGATACTCCATCATTAGACCCTAGAATTTCCTCCCGACCCAGCCGCGCTTCATAATCTATGCCCGTCCCATCTAAGCCCCTAGAACAGTTTGGTATCATTGAATTCAAATGACAACCTCGTCATCATCCGGGTCCTCGATGCTCGTCCGTCTCTTCGCCTCCTTGACTTCCACTGCTTTCTTGTCGTCTCCGTCCCCCGCTTCATCCCCAACACCCCCAGACCCGCCATCGTTAGACTGTCCTTCTCCCTCCTTCTCCGTCTTAGATAGTCCAAACGGCCAAAGGCCGCTTAGACCTCTCGTATTTCCCTCTTTCGCGGGGTTGACAGCCAGAGGTCGCAGAACGAGTTTGTGGTCGTCTTCCGCCATGGCAAAGTCTCCAAACTCGTCATCATCATCGTCATCACGCTCATCATCCGACTCATTACCATCCGTTGTTGTCGTTGTTGTCGTCGTCGTCTTGCCCTTAGTTCTCACCACTCCTCGCCACCAAGAACCCTGCCCTCCATCCTGTCCCTCATCATCATCGTCAAGGTCCTCCTCAGTGTCCGCGAAAGGATCCGTGGGATTATCGCCATCATCCTCGTCCTCGTCGGCATGGTGAAGGGTGGCAGAAGACGATTCCGTGGCTTGGGTGTTCTTCTGGTGCATCGCCAACCTGGCCGCCAGTTGTAGTCTTGCCCTGGAGGGGGGGACGTTCAACGGCGGAGGGGCCGGAGGAGGAGGAGGCGGGACAGATGGCGGCTCCATAGATCCGCCCGCATTGCTAAGCGGCTCAGTGTAGGCTCGGAACTAAGACGGGAGTTAGTTGAGACGGCCAACGAACGACAACGACACAAAGAAAGGTGAGTCGGCGGCGGTGGACATCCTGTGTGAACTCTGGCATCGCGGCATGATCCCCCGTTCCATTTCTTCCTTCCGTATTCAGCCCCTAACTCTTTTCTTCCTCTGCCCATCATACATCTATACATGCCCCTCGTATTTTCTCCCCAAGAGCTATCATGACAATGATTCATCCCACCCGTTCCACGCAACCCCGCAGCGCCTGCGATCTTTTGCTTAGGCCCATGCCTCGGACAGAAACTTCAAGAGATCCTTGAGAGGAACATCTTCAATCGCCTCGAGGTCGTCCAGGTCCAGGCCGTCGCTTTGCTCATCTTCCACTGCGCTGGGGGCATTGGAAGATGCCTGTTCGTGTATCTCGTGTCGGGGTGTCCCTTTCTAAGGCTCATCCGTCGGTTTCGTAGCATGCTCGATCTGCTCCGCTCGAGCTTGGGGTTCCCCAGACAACTCCGCCGCAATCAACGGTGCCCCTTCGCCGCCAAAATCCATCGGCGAGTCCATGATAACATCCATGTCGGGTCCAGGCTCCGGGGAATTTGCCCGAAGAGGTTCGGGGGAGCCCATAATGACATCCTCGGGGGAGTCCACGTCCACCATGCCAGTGCGCCCAAAAGAATCCACGTCCGCGTCGTCACTGATATCTTCATTGGAATCGCCACTTACCTCGGAATTCACGTCTTCGTCATCCCCTTCGCCGTCCTCGTCCTCCTCGTCGCTGCTGCTGCCGAAGCCAGACATCAGAGTCCCGGCGCTGATGGTAAAAGGCCCAATACCGTTGCCGGACTCCTCGTTCAGCTCAATCCCGCCGTTAAGGCCCGCTTCCGCAAGGGCGCTTGACGAATTGCCGGAATTTCCACCCAGACCAGACAAGCCGACGCCGGCAAGTCCGCTGCCGCCCATGGCTCGGTTACCCAAGGCCGCATCCGGGCGTACACCACCGAGAATGGCATTATCTCTCTCGCGGGTCTCCGCCAATGCGCCTTCGACGTAGTTGATCCACTCCTGGCTCATAACACTGTCGAGGACCGTCTCAGACAGCAGCTCCGGTGGGTGTCGCTCAGTAAACTTGACTACTTCCTCGGCAATGAGAGTGAGGTGACCCATGTATCCCATGCGGGTCTTCGTCTTGGCCTGAGACTCATCGCTGGCCTGCTGGCCGTTGATGATGGCGCTCGTAATGTCTGCCGCTTCAAAAAGGGAAACGGCTAGGTTAGGGTTGTAACCACGGTCCATGGGGCCGTTAAAGACCTGTTGAACAATGTCGTAGACCACATTGTGCAAGAAGTTGTTCCATGGATATCCAAAAAAGAATGACTGGTTGGTTAGAACAGCACGACGAGGCAGTGAACGGGACTTACCAAAATTGTTGGCACAACGCGGTACTCGACAAATTGCATCTTTAGGTAGTCTCCTACAACTGGCTGTGCGCCAGTAGACTCTGTGGGTCGGTCCACGGTGGACGGAGGTGGGTTGTCTACTAGGACTGTCTTCGCCTCAGTGGGGGCGTCCTCAGAGCCCTTGCTCACGAGGGTGTCGACTCGTGTCTCGGCTGCCTGAGGGGGTCTATCGGCCCCAGACTCGGGGGGTGGCGGGGCAGAGAACAACGGCGCCGGAGTGTCCTCGGGGTGTGGCAGTAAGACATCCGTTTTCGAGGCCGGGTCCGTCTCAGCTGGAGCGTTTGTGGACTCAGTCTTGGTTTCGGGCTCAGAGGGCGCTGGGGTCAAGACGACCGAAGAGCTTGATTCATCATCAGTTGCGGCTTTCTCAGTGGTGGCCTCTTGTGTCTTGGGGGAGTTGATAGCGTCTAAAACGGGATCCCCGGTTTTTTGCTCAATGGCTTCCGACTCAGCAGGCTTTTCGGTCGATGCAGGCTCGGCAGCCTTGGGCTTAGTGGGTGATAGAGGAGCAACCATCAACTCCGCCTCCTCGAACTGAGGCGCGTTGCTTTGACCGGGGCCAACGGCAGACACAAGAGGACTGAGGGGCTCGTCCACAAAGTCATCCTCATCTTTTGCGGAAGGACCTGGCTGAATGTCGACCTCGGCCTTGACAAACTCGTGGGAGGTATCCTCGCTCATTTCTTTGCTCGGCTCTACCTCCTCAAACCCATCGTCGTCGGCATTGGTCACCTCGAGACGCCGGTTCTCCTCGGGGGCAGCGTGGGGTCGTCGCATGGTGAGATCATCGGCTGCGGCATCTTCCTCTTTAAGCGGGGCAAGCTTTCCTTCGTCCCGCAGTCGGCGTCGTTGTGTGTCTCGCACTGCAATCAGCTCCTCCGAGCCCGGCTCGTTCAAGAGCCCCATGTTGCTGCAGTGTAGTAGCTCTGCCATCAACTCGCAGGTCTTGAAGCGATCAAAACCCAGAGGCTCCAGTTTCTCGCCGAATGTTGAGTCAATCTTGTTCTTATGAGAAGGAGCCTGCATAATCAAGCTCATAAACTTTGGCACGTTCTGGGCAAACAACCGGAGAAGAGTTCCTAGGTAGATGGGATCGCGGCTGGACGGGACAACAGCGTTGGCTTCGGAGCCCATGTCTGGATCGTAGTCGGAGTTGTTCTTTCGAATAACCTCGATGATGATGCCGACACCGACAGTGAGGGGGTTGCCACCACCCAGCATATACTGGACAAGCTGCTCGACACAGGGCTTGGAAACCAGTTGTCGGGTCAGCTCATTGGGGCCGATGCACTGTTGCTCGTTTTGGGAGGCGTTGGCGGAAATGGTGATGATGGCCTTGATGAAGTCGCCTGCAGCAGTCTGAACAACCCAGTTATTCTTGGGGCTGAGACATGAGAGCAGGGTCGGAATGATGTCCTTGGAGTAGAGCCACTATGACAAATTGGTCAGCCGAATGCGACGATGATGAGGGGATGCACATACCTCGACGACACCTTGACCACCATCACTGCGATCGAGGGCAATAACCTTGAGGAGAAGGTCCATAACCATGGGGCATTCGACATGCCTGAGCAGGTCGGGGACGGCATCGGGAAGGCTCATCAAGAGCTCCATCATATCCTCCGTCTTCTTCTCAAACAGAGACTCGTTCACCTTTGTGAAGTAGCTCGCCTGGAGAGGGTCGAGCGGAGCAGGGCGCGAGAGGAACTTCCAGAAGTCCCGGATCAACTGACGGTTCTCGGCGAGGGCCTCGTAGATCGACCAGGTGTCAGAGCTGAGGACCTCGCAGGCAACAAAGGCATAGCGGTTGCGCTTCTTCTCCGTCTCCTCCTCCTCATCGAGGCCGGGGTCGGTGGCACGGGAGGAGGCACGTGGTCGGGAAAATGGCAAAAGGCGGTTCTTCGCCTTGGCGTCGTCGTCCTCGGTGGAGGCAGCAGCAGCGGCGGTATCATCTTGGCCTGCGGGAGGGACGGAGACCTTGGGGGCCTCTAGTTTGGGGGCGACGACATATTCGAGCAGGCTCTTGAGAACCTTGTCCTCTCGGAGGTACTCGATGAGTTTTGTGTTGTGCTGCTTGAGCTCCTGGATCAGGTCGCTCTCGTCGAGCAGTTCCTCGAGGGTGAAGTCGGGTTTGTCGAGGATGGTGTCGATTGTGGAGATGTTGGCGAAGCCGCCAAACCTCCAAAACATGGTGACGGAACTAAGCCGCGGCGCCGAACGAGCAACACCGGGACGTGAGGCGGGGTCGGTGAAAGATAAGTCGGGGGCGATGTCAAGATGAACGGATCATGTAATCAAGGCACGGTCGGGTATGCGGGAGGATTAGGCGGGCTGGTGGTTGGCGATTGGGGTTGGCGGTTGGCGGTTGGTAGGCGGCCAGGCGGAAGGGCGGAGAGGCCCAAAGGCGGACAGTGGTGAGGGTTGAGTCAGGGGGGGTGACGCGGAGTCGCAGAGAGGAGATGCGATGCGCAAGAGAAGCGGCGAGAAACAGTAGAGAGGCCCGTCTATGGCATTCCGGAATGCCTGGGGCAAGATGCGTCGCCTGAGGGAGCTTCGCTGAGAGGGAGGAGGTCGCGCGGGCGCGGATCGCGGGTCGCGGGTGGCCTGGTAATGGTGAGAAAGTGTGAGGGTGAGTAACCAGTCAAGGCGAGGATGAGATAGTGTAGGGCAGCGGTGATGTCAGCCTTTCGCTTTGCGGCGAGAAGAGGAGTGGGAGTGGGCGGATTAGTGAGTGGCAGGGCAGCGAGAGTGTGTGTGGCTCAGTGGGTGTTGCGCGGGAGGGCGGGAAGCGAGCGGCAACGTCGACGAGTAGCAGGTCGAGAAGAAGAGGAGCAGTAGAGCAGTAGAGTAGAGTAGTAGCGGCGGCAGCAGCAGCAGCAGTAACAACAGTGCTAGCCCGAGTGTGTGATCAGAGGCGTCCAGTCGCGCCCGGGCGCCAGTTTCGTCGAGGGGATGGAGGCGATAGATAGTGAGAGCGGCACCGAGGGGCAGAAAGGGCTGCAGCACCAACACACGCACATGGGACGGAGGCCCGCACAAATGCGACACACACAGGGCCAAGGCGATATTGGCACCGTCCGAAGTGGAGGGACAGGCCTGCTAGGCGGTGCTTTGCAGACGGTAGCCGATCGACCAGGGGCGGATACAGTGGCTCTGATGGACTCGAGTCATCGAGGTAAGGTCGTAACGCCAGCACCGGACCTGTGCTTGTCGTCGTGGCAGCCGAGCCGTAAACGCTTGTGCTGGCGAGCCAATGCTATTGAAGACGTCTGGAGCTGCTCGAGAGCCTGAATCCGGGAGCCGGGGTGGTGTGCGTGTCCCCGCGTGCGTGTGCGCATGTGCGTGCGTGCGTCGTGTGCGCGGTGCCAGTGCGGCGAAGAATTGTGATTTGGGCCTTGGGTGTGGGGAGGGGAGAAATGGCGGGGGCACTCAAGGCGGCAGAAAAACAGGAGAGGGGGAGGGGAAGGAAGAGAGGGACGTAAGTAGGTACCTGTGAGTGAAGAAATTGCAGTGATTGCACGCAGTTTAGAGGCGGAGGGTACAGTGGAAGAGAGACGGAGAGACGGAGAGACGGAGAGACAGATACGGAGATGCACACCGAGTCTAGAGAGCGCGCTCCTGCTTGTTGGTCTCGGCTTCGGTCTGGGGAGGGAATGGACGGATGCAGAGTTGGAATGCTGAGGAATGGATGTGGACAGTCTATACTGCAGTAGTCAGCGCATAATAATAGTGAGGTGCCCACAGTTGGGAATTGGGCTGTCACAGCTCACTCACTCACTCACTCACTCACTCACTCACTTACTCAACTCAACTAATAAAGCACGTCGTCTCGTGCGAGATGGGCCACGGGCGTCTCAGCCTCTTGACTGACCTTTCATGTGAACATTTGCTGTGTAAAATGTTCTGCAGTTGTACCTTCCGTGGCTGTCTCACTAAGTCATAACTTACCCAAGTATAGAACCCAGACGACCCTAATAAAACGCAATGACAGCCTCATCAACTGCTAGCTACCACGCGGCGTCACGAACAACAACGCAACTTGATTGATTAGTCAGTAGTCTAGATTCACAGCTTCCCCCATTTTAGAAACACATCCGCCTTCGACGCCACCCAACTCTCTCTCCGCAATTGAGCTGCCTCGGCCGCAGTTGACGGCAATCCAAATACTCACTTTAATAAGGAGGGAGACCCACAAACTTACGCTATGGAACCCTCGAGCTTAGATCTCTGTGATATCAACCCCAGGACACGCCCTGCAAGTTCTAGATTGTCCGTAACGGATCTACCCGGTCAAGGCCGGCCACCAGCTCTTTCCATCTCATCACAGACCCCTTCTGCAACCCTCGACCGCCACGTTTTCCGCGCATGCCGCTTCCATAGGGTGGAGGCCCAGACCTCACGTGGCGTAGCCCACTGGTATGTCTCACAGAAGATCAAAGACGGGAGATGGCCTGTTAGTGGCTGGATCAGTGGTCGGCCCGGCCACCAGTGACAGGATGAACTTCGGGCCATCTAACATTCAAGCAGAGCTGACATGTGAATATCCACACTGTAATGGGAGTAGTTATTGCTGGGGTGCACTAACACCATTCGCTACGTGCACCAAGTGTATCAATAAATATACCGAATTAACTCACTGCCATAACCACAAAATAATTCGAATGAAATCCATTGATTCCTAACTATAGAAACATGAGCCAACGCTCTAAACCTGTTGGTGCACGCAGCAAAAGTTGTGGGTGCTCCTAGACAACAAATAAGCTTGGCTGCCTGGGCAAAGAATTGCTCTCGAGATGACGGTTGTCCAACATCTCCCAACAAAATCCTCATCATTTATGGGTTGAACAAGTATTTGTAGGTCATGGGCCCTGCCTCCTTCAAAATGAAAACTCAAGTCTTACTGCGAAGCGAGTTCTAGATGCCAAATGAAGACAACAGAGGTCGGAGGTATGGAACCAGATATCCTAGCCATTTGTCATTGTCGGGAGCTTCGTACGTCTCCGTGTATGACCATGTCAGGTACAAACCAGAGATAAACAGTTCATTCACAAGCCAACCTCGTTCTCAAACATGTCACATCGCACCGGAAATATGTCTTAAGGAATCGTACTAATCGATACATGTATTATCGAAGCATTGTGTCTAACCTACTATCACACGTGTATTCTTCCAGCTACACTACAAGCTCTTGCGTTCGCCAGCAAATGCAAAAGAAGAGAATGGGGGGTAAGTAAGGGTAAGAGTTAGAAACGAATGCGCTAAAAAGTTCCAAATAAATCAGAAATTCCAAAAAGGAAGGGGAAAAGTCAAGGGCCCTGTCCCCATGTCGCTTGCCAAGTAAACCATGCGTCTCACACTCGTACACATTCGTTTTCGCCGTTCCGAGGATCCTCCAACTTCACGCGGCGCCGTTGTACGCCAGCACGTTGGGACTGCCCTTACCAGCCCCCAGTACCTTGCCCAGGGTAGCAAGGTTCTTGATCCGCCTGATGACCGTCGTGGGCATGGCAATGGACTCCTTGGCGCGGAGATACAGCGCCAGGCCGGCGACGTGCGGACAGGCCATGCTGGTGCCGCTCATGGTGGCGATGGCCGACTTGCTGGAGATGCCCAGGCTGGTGACGGCGACGCCCGGCGCCCAGACGTCGACCACGGGGCCGTAGTTGGAGAAGCTGGCACGGTTGTTGCTCTTGTCGATGGCACCGACCGTCAGCGCGCCCGCCGCGGAGCCGGGAGACGACAGGCTGGCGTCGACGTTGCTGTTGCCCGCGGCCGCCGTCACGAGGATGCCCTTCTTATAGGCAGCGTCGACGGCGGCGTTGAAGGCAGCAGACTTGCTTCCACCCAGCGACATGGAGATGACCGACTTGGCAGCACGGCCGGGTGTGTTGGTGATGTTGGAGACGGCCCACTCGAAGCCATCGAGGACGATGTCGGTGGTAGACTAGATCGGCATGTTAGTAACCTCAACTACATCATGTTCGGAATAGCTTCAACTCACGCTCGCACCGTCGAGGACCTTGACAGCCATGATGTTAGCCTTCTTGGCAACACCGTAGGTCTTGGCCGCGATGATGCCCGCGCAGTGAGTGCCGTGGCCGTTGGTGTCGGCGAACTTGGTCTTGGGCACGGCGTTATACCCGAGGAACGCTCGGCCCTCGAACTCGGCGTGCCCCGTGAAGACGCCCGTGTCGACGACGTAGGCCCACGTGCCCTCGCCGGCCGACTTCTCGTAGACGTAGTCGCGCGAGCCGGGTTCGCGGTGGGAGATGGCGCCGAGACCCCACGGAGACGCGGCTTGGGTGATTTTGCTCTGGTAGATCTCGATGACCCGGACTGGTTCAATGGAGAGGACCTGTTTTGGGGGCGTTAGGACCGGGGACTGGAATGCAAGCAGCGTGGTCTAGGCCACCATGGACGGCATTTGGGGGCACGGGGAGAAATTAAAAAAGAATGGCAGATCTCAACGTACCTCGTCACTGTTCTTGATCTCCTTGATAGTATCTGTATCAAACTCGCCCGAGTATCCCTTGAAGGTATCGGACCACACCTTATCCACGCCCGCCTCCGTAGCACCATCACGACGGCTCAGGCTACGGGCATGGATGTCGTCGACCCAGCCGAGATGGTCCTGGAGCCTGGGAGCCGCAACATCAGGCTTTATGGTGACGATGTACTTGCCCTTGACGATGTCACCGATGGCGTGGGTCGACACCGGAGCGGGACGGCCCAACGCGGCTGGAATGGCGGCAGCAAGAAGCAGCAAGGAGTACATATTGGGCTTCGTTTTTTTCTTCTTTCTTGTTCGTGTGATAAAGGTAGTAATGAAAGACTGGGGTGAATCCGGGGGCCTGTACAAGGCTTTTTCGGCTTGAATATCAAGTCTGGAGGGAGTGGCAGTCAAGGCTGTAGTTAGATGCTGGAGACCCGAGAAAGCTAAGATTCCGCCAACACGAAGCGTCCCAGGCTGTCTTTATACGAGTTAGCTTTGGGGCCCATCACCGATGCCTCTGTACGCAAAAGCCCCAAGTCTGCCCGTCGCTTCGGCCGGTCTGGACGCCCTTTGCCCCCGGCTCCGCGGCGCCCGCCGCCGAGACGCTGCCAAGTGACGTGACGTGCCTATACGCTTCCCAGTCGTCGAGCCAAGAAGCCCGGCGATGCCATTCGCAGACCTCCTCAGCATCGGCACATAACGAGTCGTGCAAGCGCCTCTGCAAGTTTGCCCATTGAAACCTTACACCCCCTCCCCCCCAAGTCTGGATCAAGCGGTGGTCGATCTGTCCAACTCGAAGCTCCAGGACACCTGCCATTCCACATCGGGTGTTGGTAACACCCAGCAGCCTTTGCGCCAGGCTCGAGACATGAGCGAGAAAGGAACAGCTCCGGCTCGTCGCGGTCCCAATCGGGCAGATGGCTTCTATTCGCTGCTTGCGTTACGTCACTCCAGGAACCAACAGGCCCAGTGGGAGAGGGAGGATTGCAGCTGGTGTGGAATCTGGATGCCACATGCGGCGCCGCCGTCGGGAGCATTTGGCGCTTGTCGCAGTCCACTTATCCGAACAATTGAAACAGTTCAGCACAATGGCTCCGGGCTGTCGGGCACGCAGAACAGTTCCAGAAATCCGGCTCGGTCTCGCGTCGCTCAGGAATGTGAATCCCCATTATCTGATGCAGTGCTGCAACTTGTTAAGAGGTATCCGGACGTCAATTATGCTTGGGTTAACTTTAGCCTCGAGCCGAGTTCCACGACTTGTTCTCGACTTGGACATCAACCCCGTTGGTGAGAGCCCGATTCGAGGGACACCCCACACCCAACATTGATCGATACCGACTTTATTGAACCGAGCCAACGTCTTGGAAAGCTAGATAGAGTTATATGGGACAGTTTGGATTCATTGTCTTGTTCGTGTGACACCATATCGGCAGATCAACCGACCGGCAACTCGGAGACGCCTTCGAGCAAGCCTTCGGACGACCCTTCGAGAATACGTTGGTTGAATATTGATCTCGATCCTGAGTATCGGCACTCCGAAGCTGAAGAGAGTCACTCTCAATACCGCCGAGACACTCGGCAGTGACAAGATATCTCGGCACTGGTTGATTCCGTCGTGATATCGAATACTACCCATCAAGCCATTATCCGATGGTGTGGATGACCCCGTTCCTCTCTCCGTCAAGCCTCAAACTTGCTTCCATCAAATTCTATCCCCTATTCCCAGCCAGGTCTGGCGTCGACTGTTTAACAAAAAAAAAAAGCCATCCACATCATGCTCCAGCTAGTAGTTCGCATGCTCTCGGCTAGCATACCCTCACGCTCCAGCAACTGCATTGCCCATCACATTCAGGCCCTTGTCAAACTCGCCCCTAACGCCTCTTGTTTCGGCAACGTCCAGGGGCAGAATCAACCTCCACCAGCCGTACCACTCCGCCACCTCGCTCAAGTCGGCGTCGTCGAGCGCCAACCACTGCTCTAGCTTTTCGTGCCACATGGGGAACATGTGCTGTACCAGAACTTCGGCTACCTTTCTTGTCCCCAGCATCGGCGTCCACCTGAGAATGCCTGTCAAGACAGGTAGGTAGGGCTCTTGATCAGCAGGATCGACGCGAAAGTTGGTACGCATATATTTGCCCATAGATGGGAGGACGTGTGACATGACCAGAGGCCGCCACTGGCTCCCGAGCACCTTCTCCCATTGTGTGAGTCCCGGAAAGAGGCCTCGCTCGAATTCCCACGAGTCAATGAGCTGCCTAAACTTTCTTTTCACATCAGCCACCAAACCCGTGCCCTTGGGATCCAGGTGGTAGGACGGTAGATACTGGAGCCAGGGGAACAACCAGATGTGGGGGAGGTGATGACTTTGCCTCCTCTTTTTTGGGTTCCAGTCCGATACTGCCGTCTCCAGTTTGCGGGTGATGTTATTGATGAACTGCGCCCGCACAAAGGGCGGCAGTAGTTCGTCCCAAGCCTCCAGGATATTAAGCATCGGGGTGGGGTCGAAGACGTCCCAGGATCGAACCGCTGCCAGCGCCTTGGGTAGCCAGTTCTTGTATATCATGCTCTCATAAGCTGTCGTTGATTTGTGGTGGCTTCGATAGACATCGTCGGTGCTGACTTCGGAGGAATGCCACTTCCCGACCGAGTTGTGTTTGCCGTCCGTTGGCATCAAAAGACCGACAATGCCTTTAAGGTCCGAGGCGAACCTTGTTGGTTGTGTTAGGGGATCCCAATCGGCTGCTCGTAGGAAAGGATGGACCGCTGCAACCGCAATGTCGGCAACCTCAGCTTGCGCCACTCCGAGCTCAAGAGCTTTCTGGAGGCAGCGGATGAGCTGGTCCCAGTCAGCTGTAGCAAGTTCACCAGTGACAAGGTCTGAGAAGACCTGCAGCCTCTCGAGATCCGAGCGCAGGTCGTCCATCTCCTGCTCTTTTTCCTTCAACTCCAGGTCGATCCACGTCTTTCGCTCTTCCAAGCTTTTCCACTCGTCGGAAAAGGCAAGAAGGTCTGCTTGCGCCCGTTTGACAAGCTTCCTTGCCTCTATCACCTCAGTTGACTCTGGCGTAGCTGTACCGGTTGTGGGTGTCATGATACCGCTTGTCGACGTCAACATCTTGCTTCCCGGGCCGGTCATGTCGAGGATGGGGGCGAAAGCATCAGGAATGTGGAGGCCAGGTGCAGTAGCCTTCAGCTCCTCCGCCGTAAGGTATTTGGTCTTTTGGCGTCTTGGAGTGCTGGTGGCGCTGTCAAAGGCGCTTCCAATTGTCTTTCCCTTGGCCTTTTTGCGCCTTCTCTTCTTCTCCTCTTCGTCCGAGTCCACGACGACCTCCCCGCGGAGTTCGGCTTGTCGCTTCTCCTCCTGTCGTTCTTGTTGCGACTTTTCTTTGACGGCGCCCAAACCAGCACCCTGTGGTCGTAAGTTGGCCTCGATGATAACATTTCGGCCTTGACCTTCTTTGCCGAGACCTTGCCCCTCTTGGTAGCCCATCTTTGCCATCATTCTCGCACCGAATGATTTGGCGTTTACCTTTCCCTTGGCACTAAAAGCACTGGGTTGAGGCTTGTTCCGTGGCGTCGGGCTGCCATCGTCCCTTGGCTCCTTCAAAACGGGCTGGCGTGAGGATGATGGGACGAATCCCATACCCAAGGGATTCTTGCCGTTGAACTTTGTCCGAAAAGCTGGGTGGAAGGGGGCATCGCCGCTGGGATCTTGCTGGGGATCCTGTGAGTTGCCGAACCGACCCATCGTGGGCGCTGCGCCGCCGAACCCGAGTCCTGCACCGCCGAACCCCAGTCCAACGCCTCCCTCGTCTTCATCGTTGTCCTCGTCCTCGTCCTCGTCCTCGTCCTGCCGTATTGCCTTAGCCCCGAGAACTGGCCGGGCGTCTTCCGAATCGGCATCGGCTTGATCTTGCCCGTCAGCCTCGCTGTCTTCTCCGTCACCGGCGCCTGTTGCGACGAAGCTCATTCCTTTACTCCTAAGCGTCTTGCGCTTCCATTTTCTCGCTAGGCCTTCGTCTTCGCCGTCGGACCCGAAGATGCCTAGCGCGGCCTTTTCCTTGTTGTTTCCTCCTAACCGACGTCGCTTCCGTGGATTCGCATCGCCGAAATCGTTGTCGCCATCGAGTCCTGGCACAAGGTAGTCGTCTTCGGATTCGGAAGCTGACGAAGAGTAGTCGGCGGCAGTCGCCTTAGTGAGGCGCGAAGGGTCAAAAGAGGGTCTTGAGGAGCCGTTCATGATGCTGGTCGCTTATTGGGAGCAAGACATTGGATTAAAAAGGTGACTGTGCCAAAGCGCACGCGTTTGTCGCTGAGAGTTGTGAACCGTCGCGAGGACGTCGCATCGACAAGCAGGAGCAGACAGGCAGGCATGGCGATGTTTTGGATTTTGGGATTGTTCTCTTATCTCCACGTGACCGACGTCAGTGCTTTGAGCTGCGTCTCAGGCTGATCCCAAAAAAAAATGCATGTGTTGGTGTTGGCTGGCCCCGTTTTCTGGCCCGCGGAACGTGTATCGAAAGTACCTGCACAAGGGACCACAGGTATCTCGCACAGTACTGTGAACTCTGCGACAACACGGAGATGCGCCCGCGCCCTGGCTCTCGCATGAGGATGACCGTGAGCCTGGATGACGAGCAAGCGCTGCCTGTAACGGGTTCACAGAAGCATTTAAAGTCCAGCCATTCCAGCAAGCAGTGTACTGCAATATGTACTCCATCCTCTTTTCCGCCCAGCGATTTGGTTCAACAACGCGGTCTCACATCGTGCCCATAGTGTTTTTCAGAAATATATACTACCAAAATCCACCCACCGAAGTATACGCGCTACCACTGCTCCCTAGGCCAATCCAATGGAGCTCGATAAAGTGAGAATTAAACAGTACCAGCGCCAGCTTCGGGAAGATGAGACCCCAGAGCCAGAGCCATAGCGCCCCCAAGAACTCAAAAACAGCTAGGCGCATGGCAATGCTTAACGACCTCTACCTCCCAATCACTCTAACAACCATAAAGTCAGCCTTTATCGCCTACAGTAGCGATAGCTCAGCTTCTGCGGAAGGATGGATAGACGGGCGGATTGGAAGGTTCTACTGAAGACTCTAGCCTTTGACAATAAAGGCCTCAGCGAGTCCTTCATTCGATATCTCGTGCCGGACTCTAATCTCCGCCAGAACGGATGCACCATCAACTCAGAGAACTCAATACGAGTGTATACAAGGAGACTCAGGGGACTATACAAGAAGTACACAGCCGAGCCGTGGGACGACAACCTCAGGGACTATCTCCACTAATATGCCAAGATTCTCATCACACCGAAATGGAAGTTAAGACGAGAGCCCAAGGCTAAGCCTACCATAGGCCCTAATTTCTTCATCTATTATATCCATTTCCTCTAGGTACACAATACATCTCATTTCCATATCGGGTTGGACCGACTCGATGACGCTACTATCCGCCACTTTGCCATATACACCAGCTATCGAAAGCATAAGCTGGTTTATGCCAAACCCCCAATCTCGACAAAATCTTGAAGACGGCTGCTGAGGACACGGACGCGTACACCGACGTGGAAAACGACACAGACGAATGTGTGCGGCGTCGACCTAAGGAGCGTTGGGTGTGTGGTGGTCTGGACGAGAGGTGGGATAATCCCAAGTTGAAGGTCCTCTGCCGGGAGGATATCGAGGCACTTCGGGCATTCCAACTCCCACGAGCCGGGCGACAATGGGACTGATTGACGTGTTGATGACTTATGATAAGATAGCATGAACTGTTAATAGAAATGCTCCACGTGCACGGCGTGTCTGTGGAGTCTAACTTGGTGCTCCATGACCCGGCAGTATTGTGCGCGGCAAACCTAAGCTTTGAGCTGAGATATTGTTCATTGTGCTGTCGATAGATCTCTGCCCACAAAGCTGAAGGTCTTCAACCTGATGATCAGCTTGTCTTCGCCCGGCGTAAATTTGGCCGGTACGCCGATATCCCGCTTCTTTGGTGCAGGACGGTTCGCAGCCGGTGTGATTCTCCTCGGGTTTGCACGGCTAGGCCCACCGTGTGCAGTGCATATGTTCCAGTCAAACTGCAACTGATTGCTCTACCTTCTTGAGAAAATCTGCCTCGCCAGCAATCTCGCCTTTTTTGGCCGCAGCCAACTTATCATCATTCTCGTAGTTCCAATCGTCAAATCCAGTTGGCCCAATGTCTTTGCCCTGCGCGTCGTTGTGGATGCATATCCAGAAGAGCACCCAGAAGAATGACTCGCCCCGAGCATGAACGCCCTTGTGCCAGTCTTGCCCTGTGCTCCGGAGTCCTCTGGAAGGCCTGCTCTCGAATTTTGTGGGCGGCTGCCTAAACTCATGGGGTCATACCACACGCGGCCCGGTCCGGTGGTGGGGATTCGGCCCCAATGGGCCCCCCCTCCCCCCAGATTGAATTCCCAGGTCCACAGCCAAAATCCCCAGAGTTCCTTCATCAATCGGACTGTGAACAAATTCACGGTCTCTGGTGGGTGTTAGTTCAAAGACCTTATCCAATGCTCTGTGATCACGTCCCAGCTCGCTCCGAGAGGCTGGGATGAGTCAGGGATGTCTTCGTCGCTAGCAACACGGTTAGTGCATGGCATGCGCCGTCGACACACGCTGAATTGCTCCACCACGACTACTTGGGGCATGGACACGATCGAGTGGCTACCTTGGTTTCTGAACCTTGCATAATCGGTAGTTTTCGCGTCAAGGCATACAGTACCCACCCTTTCCAGAGAGTGTGCATCCTTTCACCCCAGCAATCATAAGTTGATGCAGCTAATGCCAGGTTTAATGAGCTACCCCGCCATGGGAGCCCCTCTGGATTATCCACGATCAAGGGGCGCAAGTATAAAATTCAGCTCATCTTCTGGTTCATCAAATCCTCTCTCCGCAAGTGCCGCAGAACGCATTGACCACACTGGGACGACTCCTTACCCGAATCATCCATCTTAAGGTTTGACTGATCGCTCTTCTAGCAAGTCTCAGGCCCAAAGGAAGATGCTGATGACACACAAGTTTGCTCCGAGTCATTATGTGCCACTTCGCCCGATCCACCTGCGGCCGATGCGGCTCCTTGATGAAAGTCGAGCGCACGGTAACATGCGAAGATTCTGACCAACACAATCCCGCCACCGACGGTTCGAACGTGACAGATGTGACCGACACTTGTGGTACTTGCAGCATTCCCACGCCAGAATCCATGTAGAGCCACCCGAGAGTCGTTGGGATGTTTGAGGGGAGTTGATCGGTTGGTCTAGGATCTAGTTGGTTGAAAGAGGGTTGGTGGTTACATATACAGAATTGGATTTGTGATGCCATCCGATCTATCATTCAGCAGTCGCCCGGCAAGATATTTGACCCCATGAGTTCTGGTGCTGAGTTCTCGTGCGTAATGCGGTAGGTGTTGTTCTCCGCCGCCGTTACAACATGATACTTGGTGTGTAAGAAGTACGTGGGTTAGGGTAGAACGGGACTTTCCCGTCGGCGTGATCGACAAAGAACGGTGGCCTGCTGCCTGGACCGGTCGCATTATGAAGAGCTCTGATATCGCTGTTGACTTTGTTCGCCATAGGTGTGCCTGCGACGCTTGCGCTTTCCTTCTGGCTAAGGAAGACTGAGATAACCGGCAGGTCATTTTCACCTGGAAGGTGCGCCTTGTCGGGATCGTAGGTATCGTGAAAGACATCGAAGACGATATACGTGCGCATATCCCATCTCTCCGTCGCCAGAAACTTGATTGCACATGGATCGTTTTGTGTCCCGGGTGAAATCAGGCGTTTTTCCTGCATAAGCTCAAGCGCAACGGCAATCAGCTCCTCGCTGGAAGCCCACGCCTTGGCCCAGCGAGGGCTTCTACGCGACACAGCAATAAGAACCCGTTTCGGGGTTCTCCCACTCCTATTCTCGTCCATTGCTATGCAAGCAAAACTGGTGCGAGCGTCCCAGTCGGCATCACTTGTCCTCAGACTGGTGTGGCCCGTTGATAGGCGTGGTAACGGCGAAAAATGTGATTCTGATCGAGTGGGTAGGCTTTCGTGACAGTCAGTAAGGTTTGGACTGGAAGGTTGATGGTAGCATGCCCCTATGAGTTTGACAGTAGGTTCTCCGAAAGGGATATTAAACTTGGTGGACTTGAGCAAGTGGAGGTGTCTGGGTGTAGAGGCGCAGAACTCGGGATTGTGGAGGGCGGAGGCAAGGATGATATCAGCCTCCCGCCTGATCACGTGCCAACCAACGTGATCTAAATGTGTAAGACGCTTACCTCAGCGAACTCAGACCATTTCTGAGAGGAGTCTAGCTATATTAAGACTAGCATTGCCTCCAGTGCAGTACCTCGCCGACAGTAACGAGTTCTCGTCCCAAGACGTTGACGAAGGCCCTGCTCTTCCTGGGTACCTCTATCCTGAGGACGACCAGCGCAGCACTTGATGCCATCATGATCGTAATGACCCGGCGCAAAATTTATGAACAAAGCGAAGAGAGACAGAGAGCTCGGACGACATGCGATTGGCTGTGGCAAGTCATCCAGCCAAATGAGGAAATCGCCGACTTTGGTTGAGACAAGGTTCTTCACATTACCCCGCAATGGCAGAGCGGCTAATGGTTGGTTGACAGACAGTAAATTGCACTAGCACCGGATCGAGCGCAGCCGGTGACGCCGGCCATCGCCTTTTTTGGGCACCTCGGTGCCCATGTATTGGCCGCCCACCTTTATACCTTACATTCTAAGGTACTATAAAAGTCAAACCCGGCAGGCATTTTTCAATAAAAGGGTATAAGCGCTTGTATTTCTGTAGTACTCCTGGAGGTTCGAGGAGAATTTGAGCCAGTAGTGTGGCTGACACTGTATACCCCCCACCACTGACTAATGACTAGAACACAAAAGAAACCAAATCCAAACGATTCGCCATTCTCCCAGCTAAAACGCGGCAATAATCGGTCGACGATATCATGGACCGGAGTTCCTGGCAGAATCTTCTGCCCACCCAAGCAGAAACCAGTCTCATTACCGGAGTTGACATCACTCTCGTCGGGATGGCTGTTGCAATGCTTGCAGTGTTTGCACGTGGTACGCCCGTGCCTACAGGTCGTAGTATGCTTGCAAGTTCTCGGGAGTTCATTAAAGACCGCTTTCCACTCTGTGGTGACACTGTAGTCACTCTCCCCATCAGGCATGGGCATGCCGTCCGGGAACATGATGGTGCCGCGCTTCGCGTGGAGTTCGTACTCGGTCCATCCTGTCTGGTCCGTATCATCCTCGCGCTGAAGCTTGAGCCCGAATTTGCGCTGCAGACCTCGCTCAGAAACGAGATTGCAGAACTCGGCTAAGAACGACTCAAGGCCACTCATGTCGGGTACTTCGTAGTTGCCATACTCGTAGGCCTGGAGGGACGCATTGTCATCGACGAAATAATGGATGCCTCGGAGTTGGTTGCTGTTTGGAGGCACAATAGGCTTCATGATCTGAACGACCCTATGTCCCGGGACTGGAATCTTGTCAAACACCATGACTTCGCCCTCGGTGGTGTCAAAGTGCTTGTGGATCAATCGGACACTGACACCCTTGGGGACATTGTGCTTGTTCAGCAACTCGCGGAGATCTTGAAGATCTTGGGAGTGATCTTTGGGTGCCCCGGCAACTTGGCTAATTAATGGCAAGGTGTTGTAAGTGCTGGAAGGCACGAAGGTATCGATGAGGAACGCCATTATGTTACTAGAGGACAAGCGCTGAGGGGACAATAGTTATATAATCAAAATTGGCAACTGAAGAGAGTAAAGAAACTGTTTATAGGGTTCTGAGATGAATTCACGTCGAGAAGGTAGAGCAGCTATCTCGCCTTTTATAGACCGAATCCCAAGCAGATCCCTAGTTAGTCCAGATGTAGTGCGTTGGCTTTTTCATGTTGGCCCGTTGGTCCTTTCATGTTGGCCCGTTGGCGTTTTCATTCTGAATCACACGGTATGATTGGCTCGGCGCTGTGACAAGATAATTCTGTACTGAGCGTGTTGGAAGTACAGTACGCTCGGCCGCGGGCTAGCGGTTCGAGAAAGCCAACACGCCAATTAAACAAACAAAGCAAGACCGCCTCCGAGCACTGCCACCGCCACAGTACCTGAATACCAAGTGCCCCAGTCAGATGGTGGACAACCTGCACACGTGATCCTGAACCGCTCGCTCAATTGGAATTGAAACACTTGAACACAAGCTTAAATCATATAGTTCATCAAGAAAAAGAACATAGTTTGCTCTGGCGATTGAAGGATTTGTTGTTGTGTATTAGCCGATCGAAAATGTCCTCCCTGGGTTGAGGTGGCGTTTCCTCTGTGCAGTTCATTGTTTTGTTCACCGCCCGTCAGTTGTTTCACATTCCCTCGATTTGCCACTTGTGTGGGGAAGCGCGCCCCAAAAGTCGGCAAACTCTTTCCGTCAGCACGAGCCCTTTCGGCCTTCTCGCTTTTCTTAACGTCACTAATTTTTGATGGGCAGGCTGCACCGCCGAATTCCATTCCAATTCACGCTTGCCTTTCCTCCTAAAATTACACTCTAGCACCATAACTTCAACGTCGGGTATTTAGCTGGAATAGCTCGTGAGGTCGCTATTCAAGCGTACCTAACAGTCCTCAACCACCCACTACCATTCGCACTACGTGTTCCATTGACCATGGAGAATCACCCGGCGGTAAATCATCCGCCAGCTCCACTGGCTTCCGCGACGGACGACCAAGAAATCCTTGATAACATCGACGGCCGCATGCACGGCCCCATGAGCGGGTTTATCAAAAAATACTTTGGCAACTTTCAGTATGTCCGTCAAGATGCTTCATTGGAAATTCAGGCAGCCGGAAAAGTTAGTGGCCGCTGTGCTGTTCCATCCGCTGCCCCATCGCCCGACAATTTCCTACAATGGTTTTCCAACTATATATCGCGGGAGCTTGACGGCGCTCGAGGCTCCTGGCATATATCTAGCGGCAATATCGCACCCGAGCACGAGAGTGCTAACGATAGTGCACGTCTCCTCTTGACCATGCCTACTTCGCCGGCCTCCAACGTACAGACAAGCTAGGACCATGTTCAGGTTGTTGGCTAGTTTTACCACCATGGTTGCGTTTGTTATTAGGATGGACTATTATGTCTCTGCCGGTCCGCACACTAGGTCTTCGCTAGTCAGCCTACACGGCTCTTCTTACATAGCTTCTACATACGCAGTTTACTAATTGAACTTTAGGCCTTTGATCGATCTGGCTTATATTATAGCGACGTATTCGATATTTAGAAAGATTTCATCCAATTTCTCTCTATTATTCTCAGCTACCAGCGGATGATAGATCAGGACCTGGGGAAAATTAACATCATTAAGACGGATAAGGGCGGTAGCTATATTATCCTTGATAGTGTGGTGATGCCCTCTTTAGGAAAGCTCTATCTCGAAAACCAGCCAATTGCGTCCTATGAAGGCATTGTTGGCTCTGGGATAACTTGCTACCGGGCTAGAACGCCTGATTCGAATCGATGGAAGTACGTCTTGAAGTTCAAATGGCGTTGGGCCAGGGAGCGCCCGGAGGACGAGCTTCTGAAACTGGTCAAGGAGAAACGCGTCTAGGGTATCGTCTCCCTTGATTACTACAAGGAAGTTGAGAGTACGGCAAATCTACGTCGAAGTCTCCGATGGGGGACATCCAGAAAATTCATCAGGCCACACTCTCCCGAGAGACATGCAAGCGTGGACGAGCAACGATAGCAAGTTGCTTGCAGTGCCAACGGACTTGTCAACTATACAGAAGAAACCGACAATCTCTTTCAAAATCGTATCCTTGCCTGCATCGTTACTTCTCCTATCGGCAGATCCCTTCACACTTTTCGGTCTCTAACGGAATTACTTCAAGTGTTTCGTGATGCTATTAAGTATCACCGATCACTCTATTATAACGCCAAGATTCTTCACTAAGATATATCTCCGGGGAACATGATCATTCTGGATGGCTAAGATGAAGGAAAGCCGAATAGGATCCTAATCGACCTCGATTTTGCAATATAGCTCGCCGAAGGATTAGGAACAGAGCTTAGAATTACCGGCACCAGGCCATTTATAGCTATTAGCGTTCTAAAGGGTGAATACTATACTTATCGGCACGACCTAGAGTCCTTCCTTTACGTTTTCCTGTGGACAATTATAACGAACCACACAGAGAATCCTCCAGGGACAAGCAAGCTTCGACAATGGAGCAATGGCGACTGGAACGAGCTAGCGGTATGCAAGTCTCTTAATATGGATCAGAATAGTTTTCAAAATATTTTGGAGGAATTTACTTCCGAATTCCACTCCCTTAAGCCGCTCGCCGAAAGCCTACGCCAAATTCTATTTCCGCTACGAGACGGGGTAATTTGGACAGGGAGCGACGGCTCGCCTGAAGTTGTAGACAAGCTCTACGATGGAATGATCCGCGCGTTCGAAGAGGCCATTGGTTCTGAGGGTGGAAGATATAATAGAAATGTGAAAGTTCGTTCTGTACCGCGTCCAAGCACCACCCATGCATAATAGACATCCCCACCTGGGGCTAGCCACTCCCGCTCTTGAGTCTTGTGCCCGGCGATCCCGCTTCTCGTTGGAAGGCCGCCAATATGGAGGCAGGGCAGGCTGGCATTGTGTCACAACCATGATAGCGTACGGGTGGTTGGCCACAGATGCCGTAGGAAGTGGGCGTCTGGGTCTTAGAAGGCAATCTGGGGATTCCAAGGGCCTGGTCTGGCCAAGGGAGAGACCCCGGGTCCGCTCTACCCGTGGCGCGACTTCCTGGGAAGTCGCTCCGGGATGAATGAGGCAAAATGGGGCTGCGGGCTGGCTTGTGCTGTTACTCGGGGATCCCACGGTCGCGACCAGGCCATACCAAGGAGAAACCACGGGTCTGCTCTGCCTGCAGCGCGACTTCCTGGGAAGTCGCTCCTGGGGACAGCGACAAGAGGCGTGGGGGGTGGCTTGTGATGTTGGTCCATCTAGCCACTAATGTCTTCAGATGCAGGTCGTGATGCCACGGCCTGAAGGATGGTGGGATGAGGGACTCAAGTATAAAGGTCATGCCCTCCTCCGGGTTGGAGGTGACTCCTTCTTATCTTTCCCATCTTCGTCTTCCCTTCTTGCCTCTGAATCTCGACAATTTGCCCTTGACGCCTCCTGCTGCCAGAATGTCTCCCACCGGCGATCGATCAACTGGAGACTCGGATCCGCGCAGTTCAACCAGCCGAATAGGTGCCGGCCAGCCAGAGAGAGATCATGCTACCCCTGAACCTCCTTCTGTCGAGCGTCTCACCCCGTGTACAGACGACCGTTGCTTGCCACACAACACAGATCATTCAGGGCGAACTGAGTCGGCGGTCCAGTCTCTGTTGAGCCATCTCCGCCTTCCTCTCATTCTCGACAGCATCCTCCGGATTACAGATGAGAACGAGCAACTCAGCCAGGGGTTGAGGTCGGCTTTGAACCAGCGGTCTGTCCCAGAACAACATCGGATAGAATTCTTCGCTTGCAGCCTCAGTCGCAACTGTGACGACCTGTGCGAAGCCGGTTAGAGTCCGGTGAACCAGGGGATCGACGTCGAATGCAGACAGGACCACGAACAGTTCGACGGCGGCGATGTTAGATTTCATGATGATGTCGCGTTGGGATCAGCCATCGAGCCCCGATCTGCCGCCGAGCCTCCGGCCGCTGCGGGCTCTATCGAGCCAGCATATGTCGCCGAGAATGAGGAGGGCGATATCACACCCGACGGACGCGACGAGGTGCACGGCAGCGATACACAGTCATGTGCCGATCACGATGAAGTCAAACAGTCCACCTTCCAGCGTACCGACGGCAGGGATCCGCAGCTAATCCACGTTGAAGACGTCGACGAGAGAAGCGGACGGAGCTTGGACGCTTTCTGTACCGCGACCTTCAGGCCCAAGACGGGAGTTAGCGAGGGCACGAGTGCGATGGTCTCGGGTGCATCAGCCAGTGTGACCGGAACCACCCTTGTGGCCAGTTCGCCCAACGTGATGATTAGCATCGAGCCCATAACTAATCACGATTAGTGGAGGAACTCGGCTCCAGCATCTTGCTTAAGAATGCATAGTATGTTTGTCTTAAGGGTTGAGAGAGAAGACAATTGACTAACCTATAGCAGGCAGCTCGCCAAGTCCCCAGAACCAGCATTGGACACTCTGGTCAAAGAGCTACCAGGCAGCCCGGAGAAGGTGACTGTTTTAAGACTCCTGGTAGATCAGATGACACTGCTCATAGAGACAGGTAGGACGAACCCAGATAAGTTCCGCTATAACCTAAAGAGCGAAGGCTTACCCGATCTCAGACTCATATTCGTCTACCGGATGTATCGAGCTTAACGGCTTGTATGAGCAGGTATAGGACTCCATCACTAGCGACATGCTCCTCGTCAAGGGCACCGACTTTAGGTTCGACGTGGACTCGCTACTCAGGCTTAATGGGACGAGGTGGCTCAACGACGAGGTCATTCTCGCTTGCCTACACTTGTCCGACAAACTGGCCTTCGTCCGGGTCGGCTTCTCCATCCGAATCCATAGGCGGACGCGATCCCACAGCACCATACCGCGCCCGTTCGAGAGGGCGGTGAAGCAGATGGCGAAATGGCACCAGCAGGCGGAAGCACGGAGCCTCTTGGTGTGCTTCTTTCCGCTCTTCCAGCACCAGAATCACTTTAGCCTCCTCGAGATCAACGAGAGGGAAGGGTCTATCTTCCACTACGACGCGATGGGCAAAGGAGGAAATGCTGACGTCAAGGTTCGCATTGGATAACCTACTAAGGAGTATGGACAGATTGTTTGACAGGCGGCGTGTGAAAAAGAGTTCCCGGTTCGAGAATTCTGTGGTTCTGGTCACGTTCACCCCGTCAAACGACTGCTGTCGCCGGAGAGGACAGGGTGGTATCAGCCTGAAGGGAGTCGTTGGAAGATGAATCTCCTGATCGAAGCCAGCCCGAGAGATCATCCCAGGGAACATCCAATGAGGACGGATTCAAGACCAATTCCAGAATCTGGTGAATGGTGACGACAGCGAGATGTCACTAACCAGCGCCGGGGTGCTGGCTCGGCCACATCACGTGACACATTCCGGCCAGTCAGGAAACGGGACCGCTGACAGGAACACATGAATTACAGGCAGCCATCGGCAACATGCATCTTCCAGGCCACGTCAAAGCAGCATTTTCTACCAATGAAGGACTTGCAAATGAGAGCCGCCGTGCATACATACTGTATAAAAGCAGCGCTGCCGAGATCCCTACCGCTTGCTTCATGGCCGACCTCGTCGTCATGTTAAGTAGTTAGTCCAGCCCGTTCAGCCCAGGAAACATACTTCCGCAGCAAGTTAGCCATTGGTAACCGTAAAAAACGAGAAAAAAATGGGAGAGGCATGATGTTTCGAGATATTTTCGTAGGCTATGCTATGTGCTTGTGTTTTCTCATTACTGTCGTGGAATCTTGCAAGTCATCTCTGTCTCAGTCGTTGTATTGATGCAAGGTACATACAGCTGTGTTTGTGGCTTGGACCCTGTTTCTGGGGCAATCGAATAGCAACCTGAGCGACGATTGGGCGTCAACAATGATGTGGAAGTCACCTGCAAAACAACGCACCAGGCCCACGAATACCAGAACAATTACAGTGGTGACGATCCAGATGCCAACAGGCTTGTTTTTCTTTCATACACAATTACTGTTCTCTGGAATCATTCTTGCGCCAACAAAG
Source organism: Neonectria punicea (assembly GCA_037954315.1). NCBI lineage: Eukaryota > Fungi > Ascomycota > Sordariomycetes > Hypocreales > Nectriaceae > Neonectria > Neonectria punicea. Next base: position 142,506 of record JAZAVJ010000022.1, on the reverse strand, counting down.
GACGCCGAATAGTTAACACCGCCCTCCCACCACCAGCCCGTCTACTTACCCTACGCCGCTGCTGGACAAAAATTGTAGGTACCTCGTCATTCACCAAAACTTAGCTGGGCGCCGTGTACCATCATTCAATCAAGAAAGACCCCTCGCCCCTGCATCAGGTGACGGCACTTGTTGACTTTCCCCTCCACCCACAAACGAAGTCATCGCGCCTCGTCCCCTACAACGAGGATTCCAGTGGCAGTCGCAACAAGCTGATACTTTGGACCTTTTGCTGCATTCCTGAACTCGACTCGAACTCTCCTTCCCGCAGAGCCCTTGCTGACTGTGCGCTTCGCGCTTGCTTGCTTGTAGAAGGACCAACCGACTTCCTTTGTTTCCTGCTGCCGCGAGTTCTCCACGCAACAGCCCGGCTTTCTTTGTCGCTGATACCCATCCCCTCGCCGGCGCATTCACATCCTCGGTATGTAAAGTGATCCCGTTGCCCGCTGGCTTCACGCCCCCGACGACGCCTGGCTTCGGTTGCTTGCCTCCGACATCGCGCTTGCATCATGAAGCCATCGAGACTCTCGCGTGCGTTCCAGAAACTGATTGCCCGTGTAGCCAAGCTTGCCAAACCACCCAAGAAGCGCCCTTCTAGCTACGAACGATTCCCGCTCTCGACATCGAAACCCTACCTTTCCCGCCCCAGCGCCGCAATCATGGCAGACCAAGAAGAAGACTTCAGCTCTATTCCTTTGCCTGACCGCTTTACTCACAAGGTTTGCTACTTGTCGCCTACACCCTTGATGGTAACTAACAGTTTTGTGTAGGTCTGGAAGGTCAGAAAAGCAGCTTACGAAGAGGCCGCCAAGCAGTTCTCCGTATCACCCGACGAATCCGATCCATGCTTCCGACCGTTTCTCAACGACTCCGGCTTATGGAAGTCTGCCGTTACCGACTCCAACGTCGCCGCCCAACAAGATGCCATCATTGCATTGTGTGCGTTCCTGAAGTTCGGTGGTCGAGAATGCGGCTTAAGGACGCGGGGGCACACCGTCACGCCTATGGTCGAAAAGTGTCTTTCCTCTACCCGCGCGGCGATCAAGCAGAACGCAATCGAAGCCATCCTCCTCTACATCGAGCTTGACGTCTCCGCACCCGTTATCGAAGAGATGCTCCCTGGACTGTCTAACAAGGTCCCCAAGAATGTGGCCGCGACACTACATTGTCTTACCCAGGTTTTTCACAACTATGGCTGCAAGGTTGTGGACCCCAAGCCAGTTCTCAAGGCACTTCCCAAGGCCTTTGGTGCTGCGGACAAGAACATCCGAGCCGAGGCAACAGCTCTGACTGTGGAACTTTACCGATGGCTGCGGGAGGCGATAAAGCCCATGTTCTGGAGCGAGCTGAAACCTACACAGCAGACCGATTTGGAGGCACAATTCGAGAAGATCAAATCCGACCCACCGCCCAAACAGGAGCGCTTGCTTCGCTCACAGCAGGAGGCTATTGCCAACGCACCGGCCGGAGGAGAACATGGTGGCGAGGAAGATGGCGAAGAGGAGGATGCTGTGGAGGTGGATGCGTTCGATCTGGCCGAACCTCAAGATATCAGCAAGAAGATCCCCCCGAACTTTAGCGACATGCTGGCATCGTCGAAGTGGAAGGACCGCAAGGAGGCCGTCGATGGCCTGCATCAAGCTCTGAACGTTCCCCGCATCAAAGACAGCGATTTCAACGAAATTAGCCGAGGACTGGCCAAGTGCATGAAGGACGCCAACGTAGCTGTTGTTACCCAGGCGGCGCTGTGCATCGAGGCTTTGGCCAAGGGTCTGCGAAGAGGCTTCGCCAAGTACAGGGCCGTTGTCATGCAGCCCATCATGGATCGCTTGAAGGAGAAGAAGGTAACTGTCGCCGATGCTCTTGGCGCTGCCCTCGACGCCGTTTTCGGCTCGACCGACCTTACCGAGTGTCTTGAAGACATCACTACGTACCTGGGCAACAAAAACCCCCAGGTCAAGGAGGGTACTATGAAGTTCCTCATTCGATGCCTGCGCACAACGCGGGATGTACCCAGCAAGCAGGAGATTGCTACCATTTGCGAGTCTGGAAAGAAGCTCCTTTCCGAGTCCAGTCCCGCCCTTCGAGATGGTGGCGCTGAAATCCTCGGCACCATCATGAAGATTATTGGCGAGAGAGCCATGACACCTCAACTCGAGGGCCTAGACGACATCCGAAAGAACAAGGTCAAGGAGTTCTTTGAGACGGCCGAGGTGAAGGCCAAGGAAAAGCCCAAGCCCCCTCCAAAGGCAGCAGCCCCTCCACCAAAGAAAGTGATGGGAGGGAGGAAGGTTGTTGGCAAAAAGGCTCCCGCCGCTGCGGCTCCTCCGGCAGAGGCACCGCTGGCCCCTCAAGTAACACCACGAGCCGGCCCTGCCAGGCTTGGAATGCCGAAACCGGGCATCGGCGGGCTGAAGGCCCCTCAGAAGCGAACTATAGGCGGTTCTGGAGTCGCATCTCCCCGCCGGGCCGCAGGGGCCCCTGTGATGCCTTCAGATGATGATCCAGCACCCCTGCCACAGCCGCGCCTCGGTCTCTCTCGTGGACTCGCCGGGCGATCGCTCGCGAAGCCCGCGGCCGCCCCTGCTCAACTCCCTCCCTCTTCGCCGCCCCCATCCAGTGGTTTGACTGCTGTGGAACGAGCTGAGCTCGAGGAGCTGCGGGCCGCCAATGACCGACTTACCCGACAGGTCGATGAAATGCGGCAAGAGCGCAGCAAGTTCATGTCGGAGATTCAGGAACTCAAGAACCAGAATGCTGGATTAATTGAGGACCACACGAGGGACGTGTTGAGCATCAAAGCCAAGGAGACACAGCTTGTTCGCGCAAGGAGTGACGCAGAGGCTACGGAGCAAGTGAACGACAGACTCAGGCGCGAGTTGGAACGCCTTAAGAAGGCTTTGAGTCGAGCCGAGGGGTTGGGCGCTTCCTCGGGAGGTATGGGCAGTCCCGGTAAGTCATGTCTGCTGTCAACCTCACCAATACTAACACTATTAGGCGGCTTTGCATCACCTTCCCACGACGATGTCTATCGCGACCACAGCTCCGCTTCGGCTAACCGCCACCGGATGAGCATCACGAGCACTATGTCTGAAGAAAAAGAGAACGGCGAGATGATGAATCCTCGAAGCAAACTCAGCCCCGAGCTGAGATATGCTGGCAGCAATCCATCCTCAGGGCGCGGTTCTCCCGCCAGAGGTTTTAGGAGTGCACCATCTCGGGAGGACGACTACGGCTCGTCAAATTCGCAACGGCCCATGTCGTCGTTGCCTCAACCAGCAGGTAACGGGGTTGAGAGCTGGAGGAGAGCAGCAGAGGTAACGAGCCAGCTGAAGGCCCGAATTGAACAGATGAAGGTGCGTTGACGAGATTCCTTTCCTTACGTTTTGGTTACTGACGAACTGGTAGGCTAAGCAGGCATATGCTCGACCTTGAGGATAGGGCGGTTTTAGTCACAACGAAGCACCTGGGAGCTGGCGCATCTAGGGTTCGATTCGACCTAGTTTTGGGGTGCATTTTCACGGCGTTGGCTCATACCACCACTGCTTGCTTCAAGGGGGGCACCATAGAATTATACTTTGCTTGATGGCCATTTGAGGGTTCTATGATGGCGCACCCGGAAAAGGGTTCTAGATAGTCTGTTTAATGCATGAAGTTGATGACCACGGCTTTACCAGTGATGCCATGTGCCAGCTGTCTATTCCTCCACGGGCTCGGCCAAAACCTGCTCCGATAGCATGGTATCGAAGTAGCTTCTGACCTCGACGATCTTGCCTTGATCGTTGAACCGAGTCAACCACACATACTCGTTGTTGTAGTCCAACCCAGTGCGCCGCGTCGCCTCACCCGATATCTCAACGCAAGCCCACCACCCGTCCTCTGCCCTCTCCCCATCCACCACGACCCTCGTCACGACGAATTTGATGGGCGCGACGAGCCTTTTGCCGAGATGGTTAAAGGATGCCTCGTTATGTTCCCGGAGGCTGTGCCAGGTGCCGACGAGCGAATGGGCGCGGCCGGCGATGGTCCATTTGACGTCGGGCACGACGTATTCCGAGAAGAAGGAGTTGCGGAGCGCGAGGTCCTGTGTTTCTTGGAGGAGCTCAAAGGCTTTGAGGATGTAGGCTCGGGTTAGCTTGAAGCTTGACATGTTGGTGAGAGTGATTGTTGCAGATGCGGAGGTGTCTATGGATTCGCTGCGCTGCAAGGTAGATAAATTATACATGGCGTCGGCATGTCACGCCTTATAATCGCTTAACTTGGAAGTGACTACTCCGGGCTTGCCGGCTGATATTTATACCTCGTGGCATACTTAGATGTTTTAGCTTCCGGTCCGGGAAGTTCCTGGGCTGCGTGAGATTGTAGTTAAGCACCACCATGAGAATCTCGGCTCTTGGTCACGTAACTTTCTTATTATAATAAAATCATACGGGAGGGGTCCGTCCACCCTTGGCCACCTAGTTCTTCTTCTTCTTCTTATCCTTTTCATCCCCATCGCTCTCCTTGGATTTGTCTTTGCTTGCAGGCTCCTTGTCATCGCTGCCCTCGTCTTCACTAGCCTCCTCCTGGTTCTTGGAGTCCTTGCTCTCTTCCTTGTCCCCTTCCTTGTCCCCTTCCTTGTCCCCTTCCTTGTCCCTTTCCTCATCTTCATCCTTGGACTGAGTTGCGGATGCTTGGCCTTTGCTATCCTCCTCGCTCTCCTTGGCTTCGTCGCCGTCCTCAGATTCTTCCGCATCCTTGGACTCTTCCGCATCATCGTCCTTCGCATCTTCGGGCTCCTTGTGGCCCTTGTCAGCTTTCATCTCCTTCTGCTTCCTCTCCTGCTCCTCCTTTTCCGCCTTCTTTGCGGCCTCGGCCTTTTCCTTCTTGATTCGCTTCTTCTCCTCGGCTTCTAACTTGGCCCAGTCGGTTTCCGTATCAGCGAGGCCTGGAGTTGCGATGCGATCTTGCAACACTTGCTTGCTCAGAGCCTGGTGTTGACCAATCTTGGAACGGCCGACCAGAGAGATGAAGATGGCGAGACCGACCATGGCCGTCAGCAGGAAGCGGTAGGTGTTGTACCAATGAGGAGCCCAGCCGCGGGTGACTGCGCGAGAATCGGCAGCGTAAAGGGCGACAAAGGCCATGAACTGGCTGGTCAGGGCGTACTCGACCGGCATGAAGAGCGTTGGCCAGGCCACGAGGGACGCGGCAAGACCTGTGCCATATCGGAAGCGAGTGCGTTCGCGAGAGGGTTGCTTCTCGGCGTATTCCAGCCCCTAGAGTGATTTCGGTCAATTCCATCCGTGTTGCGAGGTGGCGGAGTTTAACTTACCCAGTGGATTGCACCGAGGAAGGATATGATGACTGCTCCGTATCCTAGTTGAACTGGCTCGAGGATGCTCAAGAGGTATCTTGCTGTTTCATGGTCGACGAAGATGGCATCGAAAAGGCCATTGCCAGTCGGGGAGTCTTTGTTCAAATCCCACGACAGGAAGACGGTAGAAAGCGACGTGCCGAGATAGGGTAGGGTACCAGCGAGGCCGAGGATTCGAGACTCGCGCGGCACGCTCTTGAAGCTGAAGGTGTCTGTAACGGTTTCCTAGAACCAGTCAGGTGTATTCTGGCCGTTTGTGCCCGTCAAAACTCACGATGTCCTGCTTCAGCTCGGCTCCCATATCATGCTCCTTTTCCACGGGAGATTGGGACTCTTCTACGACGTGTCGGACGGAGCTTTGCGTGGAGACGGCAGCGGGGTCAGATTTGAGGGTCTCTTGGGCAAGCTTCTTCTCATGTTCGCGATCGATGGGTTGTTTTGGGGGAGGAGGATCAGTGGGTTTGCTGGAATACAATGCTGCACGGTATCGAGGGAGGTTCGCGGAGAAGCGAATAGAGGCACCTCTCGCTGGGACGGCCGAGGAGACCCGTGAGGTAAGCCTGAAAAGACATTGGGAGGTACGAAGCATGGTGAAGTGTGTCTCAGAGGAATGCGAGGAGAAATGGGTATCTTTCTGTGGTGTTGAAATAGACAGAAGTTGGACTAGAGTGTAATGCGAGAGAAAGAAGATTCCGATTGCGGGATGCGCTGAGGACGACCAACGTCAGACGGGAACAGGGCAATTGCCATGTCCAAACAAGATACAGAAATCCGGTTCCAGGGCAGGCCAATTGACTTCTGTCACTTAATTCGTGCAAGCTGCCGTTGCGACGACATGGCTTGACCAAACCCGGCTGTGATGAGCGAGCTTTGGCGGAGGTCGTGACGTCATGTAGCTACACAAGCGGTTTGGGCTTCGGCATCTGTCTAAGTGCACGCGGGTGAAAGAGAATAGGGCATAGTTTGTTGATAGAGATAGAGATGGCTGATGTCTAAATCAATGGCCTTTTGAGCTGTATTTGGGTCCAACAAGAGAAGCATCGGCATCTCGACTTCAGCCTCTCGGGTTCGGATGACGATTGCCGGTGATGTTTCGCGAGAGGCTCCAGATCGTCATAGCTCCAGCTCCCAGGTTCAAATACCCGAAGGCCCAAGTTAACAGGCCTAAAACGGGAGCTGCAGGGCTCAGGAGAGCGCTGACTGGTCCCACCTTGACGCCCCCCCAGCCTTAATCCCCAGGCCCAACAGCCCCGTCATAACAGTCTAACAGTCCGTTCATCCTCGGTGATCGTCCCAGCCTGTGGAGAGAGGGCGGCCCGCTGATGGACCAGTGAGGGCGCCCGCTAATGAGTCCCAACTGCAGGGCGTCATCGAGAGGTACCTCGAACGCTACGCTTAGCGCTGCGGCCCCCGAGGTACCATTCCACGCGGTTGCACCTGGGACTGGACATGAGCGTCATACAATGCCACACCAGGCTACCTTAGGTTGGGCTGCTTCTGCCCACTTTTGCTGAGGTGACGCACAACGTCGACCTGCAACTCTTACAACATCGCCGTCTCTGCCCTCAAGACTCGCCCAAGTCTGGAGAAGCTGACGATAATTCCACATCTCGAGCACCCTCACCCATACTGCTCGAGACACACCACACAAAACACAGTGTGCACGCTGCCCAGCCCTGCGACCTCCCTCGAGTCATCCCCGACCACCCCTCCCTTCCCCTCCACGAGCATCTCGACGCTCCCCGTCGCACCACCCCGGCCGGACGAGACGAGCCCTACGCATGGCTCCCGCGCACACAACACGCACCTGAAGCGACAGATGAGGTCACGATAGATCTCTCCCCACCAACACCCTTCGCTCCCCCAGCCCGGGTTACGGCTCCCCCACCGCCAACATGTTGGAAGGCCTCGTTGCGGGGCTGCTCAACCGCTTCCTGGGCATGTATGTCCAGAACTTCGACCCTACCCAGCTCAAGGTCGGCATCTGGTCCGGTGATGTGAAGCTCCGCAATCTCGAGCTGCGCCGCGAGGCCCTTGACCAGCTCAAGCTCCCAATCAACGTCATGGAAGGCCACCTTGGCGAATTGACCCTCACCATCCCTTGGTCCAACCTGCGCGGCGCTCCCGTCAAGGTCTTCATTGAGGATGTGTTCCTATTGGCCAGCCCCAAGGAGGAGGCAGAGTACGACGAGGAGGAGGAAGAACGACGGAAACAACGTCTCAAGATGGAAAAGCTTGACAGTGCCGAGTTGCTCAAGGAGAAGAACCAGGAGGGCATGAGCCAAGAAGAGCAACAAAAGAACCAGAGCTTCACCCAGAGCCTGGTCACAAAGATCATCGACAACTTACAGGTCGAGGTCAAAAACATCCACATCCGATACGAAGACTCCATCTCCGCCCCCGGCCACCCATTCGCCCTCGGCATGACTCTCAAGGAGTTTAGTGCTTTCAGCACCGATGGACAGTGGGCTCCTACATTCATCCAAGATTCGACCACCGTCACGCACAAGCTCGCCACTCTCGGCGCTCTCGCAGTGTACTGGAACACAGATGCCACTCTGCTCGGAACCGGCCGAGAAGCCGCTAGTCCCTCACACGAAATGCTACCCCACGACGAATTAGTACACAAGTTCAAGGAGATGATGGGAATAGGTGCCGAGTCAGATTCGACCCACCAGTTTATCCTGAAGCCCGTCAATGGTCAGGCCAAAATCGAGCTCGACAAGTCAGGCGATATCTTGGTACCCAAATTCAAGGCGAACCTCTTATTCGAGGAGATTGGTCTCGTCTTGGACGACGATCAGTACAGAGACGGATTGATGATGGTGGATCTCTTCCATTACTTTATCCGTCACCAAGAGTACAAGAAGCTCCAGCCCAAGGGAGTCACACCCAAGGAAGACCCACGCGCATGGCTCCAGTTCGCCGGCAACGCTGTCCTGACCAAGATCCACGAGAGAAACCGACGATGGTCCTGGGACTACTTCCGTGAGCGCCGTGACGACCGTAGGCGATATATCGAGCTTTTCAAGAAGAGAAAACAACAGCAGCAACTGACCGCCGAGGACGCCAAAGACCTACAGGCCCTCGAGCGGAAGCTTGGCTACGAAGATTTGAGATTCTGGCGATCCCTGGCTCGAAGCCAACTCAAAAAGGAGAACGCCGAGGCTCTGAAGAGGCAACCTCAACAACCGGAACAACAAGGCTGGATCTCCTGGGTGTGGGGCTCGAAGCCGCAGGAGCCGATTGCAGAGAACGACGAGAACACCCAGATCACCGAGGAGCAGCGCAAGGAGCTCTACGATGTCATCGACTGGGACGAGAAGAATGCCATCGCCGATGAAGTGGATATCCCGCGAGAAGCCGTCAAGATGTGTATTGAGACGTCCTTGGCTACTGGCAGCTTCACCCTAAAAAAGGGCAACAATATGGACCTTCTCAGTCTGCACTTCGACGTCTTCAAAGCTAAGGCCTTGCAGAGAAAGGACTCTTTCCTGGCTAACATCAGCCTGGGAGGACTTCGTGTCAACGATGGTACCACGCCGGATAGCGTGTACCCAGAAATTGTCAGGGTCAAGGATGCACCCGACGTCAAGAAGCGCAAGAGGCTGTCACTGGCTGAGTTGGAGAAGACCGAGGACGACCCATTCTTCCAGTTCGAAGTTGAGCAGAACCCCATTGAGCGCGAGGGCGACATTGCTATTGTTAGTACGATGAAGCCTCTCGAGGTCATATGGAACCCCAACTTTGTTGTTGGTATTGCCGACTTCTTCAGGCCTCCCGAACGACACATGGAGTCTATCAGCGCTTTGATGGAGACTGCTGGAGCCACAGTGGAGGGCCTTCGGGAGCAGACTCGGGCGGGTCTTGAGTTTGCCCTGGAGGAACACAAGACGATCAACGCTGAGCTTGATCTTCAAGCGCCCCTCATCATTGTCCCTGTTAGCATTACCACGAAGAACTCGACATGTCTCATTGTCGATGCTGGTCATATCCACGTCAACAGCCAGCTGGTTGACCAAACCACAATGAAGGAAATCCAGTCGAAGCAACGGCAGACCTACAGCAAGGAAGACCTCGAAAAACTGGAGTCTGTCATGTACGATAAATTCATTGTCAAACTGACATCAACCCAAGTCCTCATTGGTCCGTCCATCGACGAAACCAAGGCACAGCTGATCGATAAGGACGATGAGGCACGACTTCATGTTGTCGAACAAATCAACGTCGACTTCGTGGTTGAGACGTCCATCTTGCCGAAGGCTCCGAACCTCACGAAGCTGAAGGTGTCAGGACATCTACCAATGTTGCATGCAACCGTCTCCGACTCTAAGTACAAGACTTTGATGAAAATAATTGACGTAGCGATTCCCAAGTTCGGAAAAGAACCTCCTCCTGGGCGGGTGTTGCAAGAGGAGGAAGAGCCATCACGGCCCCGCGTGCTGAGCGACGCCTCCACAATGTCGGTACGAAAGTCGCGCGATAGGCGACAGTCAGTCCCATTTCCATTTATGCAGCATACAACTGCCGTTGTGCTTGGAGATATGGATGATGATGACGACAATTTTGAAGATGCCACTGACGGCGGCGCTGATGCCCAACAACTCCGAATCCAGCAACGCAGTTTCGAGTTCAAGTTTAAGGTTGACACTCTGAAGGGCTCGCTTTATCGGAGCGATCCCGACAAGAAGAAGCCTGACGCCCTACTCGTGGAGTTGGTTGCAGAGCGCTTTGACCTGGAGTTTTACACGAGACCTTTTGACATGGCAGCTGAAGTGTCCTTGGGCTCCGTGACGGTCGATGACTTTGTCGACAACCCCCCCGAAGAGTTCAAGGCCATCGTTTCTTCAGGCGACAGCGAAGATCTCAAGGAGGGACGCAGCCTCGTTCACGTCAAATTCGTCAAGGTCAACCCGTTGTCGCCCGAGTTTATGCCGGTCTATGAGGGCGTGGAGACCAATGTCACTGCCGCCATATCCACAATCAACTTGATTGTTACCAGGAAGACTCTGTTGACGCTGTTGGATTACATCCTTGTCACCTTTACAAACAACGACCAGCAAGATGAGTCCAAGGCCATCGTCGACAGTCCTGCTATCGAATCGCAGGACACTGAGTTGGAGGCACCCTCGCAAGCACAACAAAACGCCAACGCTGGGGCCATCCGTGTCAAGGTTGACCTCAAGAGTATTCGGCTGATCCTCAACAACGATGGCATTCGGCTTGCCACTTTGTCCTTCAACAAGGCCGATGCCAAAATCTTCCTCCGTGGAGGAACAATGCGTGTATCGGCGAGACTGGGTGATCTCTCCCTTGTGGATGATGTGAACCAGGGTGTGTCTGAGGACTCCAACCTCCGCCAGCTAGTCACCATTCAAGGTGATGACCTCGCCGACTTCCGCTACGAGACTTTTGACTCGAACAATCCGAAGACCTACCCAGGCTACGATAGCTCCATCTATCTCCGGGCTGGTTCCGTCAAGATCAATTTCGTGGAAGAGCCCTTCCGCAAGATCATTGACTTCTTGGTCAAGTTTGGCAAGATGCAGGCGCTGTACAATGCCGCACGCCAAGCTGCAATGAACCAGGCAAACCAGATGCAACAGAGCCCTAGCCGATTCCAGTTTGACGTTGTCGTCAACACCCCCATCGTGGTGTTCCCCCGCGTCATCATCCCAGGCCGCCCGAAGCGCGACCTTGTTACGGCGTACCTGGGTGAGATTTATGCCCAGAACAAGTTCACTCCGCTCGACGATAGCGAAGATGCCGAGATTGCAATGAAGATTACCGCTGGAATCCGGAACATCAAGCTCACTTCTGACTTCCATTACTCCGACAACAAATCCGAGGAGTTGGAGATGATTGACCACGTTGATCTCGGATTCAAGATCACCTACGCTGAGCACAAGAACGGCGCCAAGAGACCTGACACCGAGATTGAGGGAACTATGTCAGACATCAACCTTCGACTCACTCAATATCAACTCAAGTTTTTGATGGAGATCTCGAAGTCGGTGCCCGCAGCGTTTGCTGGCGAGGGCGGCGATGGCGATGCTGAAGCAGCTAAAGCAGTCGACGAGGGAACGCTGGAGCGTGCTCGAACGATTTCGCAAGACACCTCCGGAGATGATCAGACGCTCATTGATCTGGGACCGGAGCTTGAATCACATGGCAAGACGTGGACGAAGCTGGACCTTGTCTTCCGTGTCAATACCGTTGGACTGGAACTGGTGATGGCAGAGGAGGACAAACCTGTTGTGGACCTGGCAAAGTCTAGTCTGTCGCGTTTCTCTCTTGACGACACCAAGGTCAAGACGAGGATGTTGTCAGATGGATCGCTCGAAGCAGAACTCCTCATTCGGTCGTTCACCATCTATGATAGCCGTCCGAGCGAAACAAACAAGTTCCGACGCATCATGTCATCCTTGAACAAGGACGTTCAGCAGCTGATGGCGAGCGTAACAATGTCCGGGGGGAGTGAACGAAACGTCATTGCCATGGCTACGGTTGACAGTCCTCGCGTCATTTTTGCACTGGATTACTTGTTTGCGATCCAGCGATTTGCGCTGGACGGACTGACAGTTGATGAAGCCGGCCCTATGGATAACGAAAGTATCTTTGAAACTCCGGAGGAATCGGACGCAGATTCTATGCAGGTCACCTTCACTGGAGCCGAGTCACGCAAGTCAAGGTCGCTTACATCAAGGCGCCAGAGCACCGATGCAGCAGAGGAGGCGGAGAAATCGGTTCAGTCGGCCATGAACGTCTCTTTCCGAGTTAATCTGGTTGATGCCCAAGTCATCCTCATCGCTAATCCATTGAGCTCAAGCTCTGAGGCGATTGTACTGGGAATCCGCCAGATGCTTCTGTCCAAGCAACACGCCCTGACTTTCCAGGTCTCGGAGATTGGCATGTTCTTGTGCCGGATGGACAAGTTTGAAACGTCTCGACTGAGAATTATCGACGACTTTTCGATTCAATTGAGCATGGACAACTCAAAGCCAAACGATACCAATATTAACCTCGATATCGAGCCACTCATTCTTCGTCTGTCGTTGCGCGACATCTTGCTTGCTCTTCAAATCATCAGCAAGGCTGGTGAACTCTCTGGCAGCGAGCCAAAGCCGCCCCCGAAAGAGACGCCGGCCGTGCAAAAGGCGAAAGAGCTTCGCAATGCTGGCATGAAGCAGCGTTCTGCCAGTGGAAAAGGAGCAGCCTCCACAGCAGCAAAGACACGAGGCGCCCAAGCAGCCATTGAAGCGTCAGCAGAGACGAAAGCGGTTGCACCGCCCAGTCACGAACAACTGTTTGCAAAGGTTGAGGGAATTCGTGTTGTCTTGATTGGTGACCTTCACGAACTTCCTATCCTCGACATTGGCATCAAAGAATTCACTGCCGCTGCCGAGAACTGGTCCTCGAACTTGAAGGCAGAGACTGCCATTGAACTATACTCAAATGTGTACAACTTCTCCAAGTCAAGCTGGGAGCCTTTGCTAGAGCCGTGGCAGGTGGGGTTTGGTGTGGCCAAAGAGCCTGTCTCAGGGCTGTTGTCGATAGACGTCGCGTCTAAAAAGACCTTCGACGTGACTGTCACAACGGCATCCATTGCCTTGGCATCGAAGTCTTTCGATTTCTTGACCGCCGAGCAGGACGTCTTGGAGAAGCCGCGGGGTGTTGAGGCGCCCTACCGCATCAGGAACTACACTGGGTTCGATGTTGTCGTCCACTCCAAGAGCCCAACTAGCGACGAACCGATTAGTCTTCGTCTGGAGGATGGCAAGGAGGGTCCCTGGAGTTTCGAGCATTGGGAGAAGATGCGAGAGAATCTCCTCACCGAGTCCAATCAGACATACGTCAGCATCCAACTTGAGGCCAGTGGCTTTGATCCCGTCAAGAATGTTCGATTGAACCGAGAGGGCGAGTTCTTGTATGGTCTGCGCCCAAAGACCGACGATGTTCTGCATCGGCTTTGTGTGGATGTTGAGCTTGGAACCGACAACGTCAAATACGTCACATTCAGATCTCCCCTGCTGGTCGAGAACGCGACGCAGATTCCGGTTGAGCTTGGCATTTATGATGCCAAAGAGGGTCACCTCCTCAAGATCGAGAAGATTGCACCAGGAGATTCTCGCCCAGCTCCTGTTGGTGCCGTATTCGAGAAACGGGTGCTTGTGCGACCGGACGGCGGATTTGGGTACCAATGGAGCTCGGAGCAACTCTGGTGGCAAGACTTGCTCAAGAGACAAACGAAGCAAGTTGTTTGCAAGGGAGATAACGGAGATCCCTTTTACTTCCAGGTCCACGCTCGATACGAAAAGGCGAACCCGCTGACGAAGTAAGACCGCACCTGAACCCATGATAAATCTGTGCTAACATTCTAGGCAATACCCGTACATGAGGATCAAACTGTCTGCGCCGGTCACTCTGGAGAACCTGTTGCCCTACGATTTCAAGTACCGAATCTACGACAAAAACACCAAGAAGGACTGGACCAACTTTTTGCGCAAGGGTGGCCTCAGCCCTGTCCACGTTGTGCAGTTGTCACACCTGCTGCTTCTCAGCGTTGACATGCAAGACACTGTCTTCAAGCCGAGCGACTTTGCCATTATCAATCCCGGAAACAACGAAGACTTCCGCAAGGAGAGCAAGATTGTCGTCAAGGACGATCAAGGACTGCCTTTGAACCTCCATCTCCACTATTTCAAGATCCCCAATAGTGGTGGCGCGTTCAAGGTCACGGTCTTCAGCCCGTATGTTGTTCTGAACAAAACAGGTGTTGATCTTCGAGTCCGGGCAAAGGGCTTCCTGCAACAGGCCAAACCCGCAGCAGGCCAGTTCCCTCTGATGGATACGTCTGACCAGGATCGTCCCAAGGCACTGCCATTCATGTTCTCCTATGGCAGCGACGACCACCGCAACCGAGCCCTGCTGAAGGTTGCAGATTCGGAATGGAGCAAGCCACAGAGTTTCGACGCCATTGGGAGCACTTCTGAGGTTGTTCTCAACTCGCCCAACAAGAACAAGGAGATCCATGTGGGTATCACGGTCAAGTCTGGAGAAGGTAAATACAAGATGACCAAGGTCGTCACTCTGGCACCTCGCTTTGTGCTGCAGAACAAGCTCGGCGAAGAGATTCTCATTCGAGAGTCGAGTTCGTCTGGATACCTGACGCTTGCTCCCGGTGCGTTGCAGCCTCTGCACTTCCTCCAAAGGTCGAAAGTCAAGCAGCTCTGCCTTTGCTACCCTGGGGTTAACAACCAGTGGACATCACCTTTCAACATTGCAGATATCGGCACAACCCATGTCAAGATCGCAAAGGCAGGCCAGCGACAGCGCTTAGCAAGAGTTGAGATTCTTATGGAGGATTCAACCATCTTCCTAAACTTCAGCATGGAGACGAAGAACTGGCCCTTCTCAATGCGCAACGAGAGCGATACCGAGTTTACCTTCTGCCAAGCCAACCCGAATGCGGACGAAGATGGAGTCGAGGACCGCAGTGGTTGGAGACCTGTACGATATCGCCTTCCGCCCCGGAGTATCATGCCGTACGCCTGGGATTTCCCTGCGGCCAAGTTCCGCGAGATCATCATCGCCGCCAACGGAAAAGAGAGGCACGTCAAGTTGGCCGAGATTGGCAACCAAATTCCAATGAAGATTTCAGGCACTGCGGGCCAGCAGAAGATTATCGACATCAACGTCGCTGCCGATGGGCCGACGCAGACGCTGATCCTGAGCAACTTCCGCGCCAGCAAGAGCAAGTACAAGCCCAAGACGCTGTCGAGGACCAATACCGGGACTGAGGCGTTTGCCTTTGAGGTCAAGGATCAAGACACCGGCGCAACCTTCCGGGCTCAACTCAAGCTGTCGGGCATTGGCATATCGCTTATCAATGCCCAGATGAAGGAACTAGCATACCTCACCTTCCGAGACGTCATGCTGCGATTCAGTGACTCGCCACTGATCCAGACCGTGTCCATGTCAATCAAGTGGATCCAGATTGACAATCAGCTCTACGGTGGCATCTTCCCCATGATTTTGTATCCGAGTGTGGTACCGAAGAAGGCACAGGAGACTGACGCTCATCCGTCGCTCCACTTCATGGTCAGTCGGGTCAAGGACGATTCATACGGCGTGCTGTACGTCAAATACGCGACGATTCTATTGCAGCAGATGACGGTTGACCTTGACGAGGACTTTGTCTTTGCGCTACTTGACTTCTCTAATGTGCCCGGTGCCAGCTGGACACTGGTGGATGACGAGGGCAGGTTGTGCGACGAAGACCTCGACATCCCAGAACCGAAGCAACTGCAGGCCGGACAAGACATCTACTTTGAGGTGCTCAACATTCAGCCGATGCAGATCGACTTGAGCTTCATGCGCACAGAACGGATCAATGCCGAGGACCAAACGCCGTCGCACAACCCCATCATGTTCTTCCTCAACGTCATGACGATGGCAATCGGCAACGTCAATGACGCCCCGATCCGGTTCAATGCTCTCATCCTGGACAACATGCGTGTGTCGACGGCGGTTTTGATCCAGAACTTCTCAAACCATTACAGCCAGGAGGTCATGTACCAGATCCACAAGATCCTAGGATCCGCCGATTTTCTCGGAAACCCGGTCGGTCTCTTCAACAACATCTCATCTGGTGTGACGGACATCTTCTACGAGCCATACCAGGGCCTGATCCTCTCTGATAAGCCCGAGGAGTTTGGCCTCGGCATTGCCAAGGGTGCGGCTTCGTTTGCCAAGAAGACGGTATTTGGGTTCAGCGATAGCTTCTCCAAATTTACGGGCAGTCTAAGCAAGGGTCTTGCAGCTGCATCGCTAGACAAGCAATTCCAGGACCGGCGGCGCATCACAAGGGCGCGGAACCGACCGAAGCACGCCCTGTACGGGGTCGCGGCTGGCGCCAACAGCTTGCTCACCAGCGTCGCATCGGGCGTGGGAGGACTGGCGCGCAAGCCCCTGGAGGGTGCCGAGCAGGAGGGTGCCCTAGGCTTCTTCAAGGGTGTGGGCAAGGGAGTGCTAGGTTTGGCTACCAAGCCGGCGGTAGGTGTCCTGGACATGGCAAGCAACGTGAGCGAGGGCATCCGCAACACTACGACTGTCTTTGACGGCCAGGAGCTGGATCGCACACGATTCCCGCGCTTCATCCCGCTGGACGGCATTGTCCGGCCGTACAATGGACGGGAGGCTCTCGGACAGTACTGGCTCAAGCAGGTGGACAACGGCAAGTACTTTGACGAGCAGTACATTGGGCACCTGGAGCTGCCCAAGGAGGACATGGTGGTGATGGTGACATACGCGCGGATCCTGCTCATCCGGTCGCGGCGGTTGACAAGCGAGTGGGACGTGCCACTCAAGGACGTACAGACGATTGCCAAGGAGCGGACGGGAGTGAGCCTGTCGCTGCGCGGAGGAGCGAACGGACCGTTCATCCCGGTGGGAGAAGGCAGTGAAAGAGGATTTCTGTATAAGATGGTTGGCGTGGCTGTGGAAGAGTTTAACAGGCGGTTCAGAAGCGGCGAGTAGGTGGTGATGGTTGGAGTTTGGAGTTGAGATTGGGAAACTAAACGAACCGAAATGAATGTTATTGTCCATTGTCTATGGGTGTTACCGAGTGTGTTGGCAATGAGTCTGATTGCGTGTGAGGTTGCAGATGCGGATGCGAGGTGTCTCGTTCTGGCGGGTACATGACAGATGGACTCGCGGGGTGCATTATGACTTGTCTGGAATAGGATGGAGGGTAGGAGCTGAGGGATCAGAGCAAGCATTAGGACGGTCCCGGCCGAGATGCAGTGGAAACGGCCGATGAGGTGTTGGAGATGGGAGTTGGAGATAGACAGTTGGAGATAGAGACACAGATACGGATAGAGACATCAGAGATAGAGATACGGGTGTCGACAAAGGGACCGGCGGGCTTCTTCACATGCTCGGGTTTGTAGGCTTATGCTGGGATAAGCTGGGATAAGCTGCAGGGCCTGGCCCGTCTGAGACTGGATTGGGACGAGTCGAGGCGAGGCGAGGCGAGAAGATGGAGGAGCTGGGGAAGTTGGGACTAGGGAGTTGGAACCGGGGGTGGGAAAAGCGCGGATGTGGGTACATACAACAAACAAGGTAGTAGTAGTAGTATTAGTAGTAGTAGTAGTAGTAGTAGTATGGATGTGGTGTGTGTGTGTCCTGTCACCTGTGTTGCTTCGGAACAAGGACGAGTCGAGTCGAGTCCAAGTGAGTGGTGGTGAGAGTTGCACAACGGCGGTGGGTGGGGCTTATCTCACAGCAGGACAAGATCTCGGACAAGGATGGACACCGAGGAAGGCCTGTAAGTTGCATGGTACGAATGCAAACAAACCCATGTCTAGCGTGGGACGAGGAAGATAGAGGAGGGTGGGTGGTATCCGGTTGGGTTGACGAGGGAGGACGGACAGGGTGAGAGACCAAGAGACGATGTTATTCGTACGGGGCTGGCTACTGGAACAAGCTTAACAGAGATGGATGGATGGGTGGTGAACGAATAGGGCTGGGGCGGAAAGGAAGCGGAAGGAAGAGAAGACCTTGAAGCGAAGAAGAGGAGGAGGAGGAGGAGGAGGAGAAAGAAACAGGCTTACAGACCACCAAGATACAATGCTGTACAGCACAGCACAGCTTGCTGACCTACCTACCGGATGGGGGGATACGTACGGTCATGGATAGTCAGCCGTGGCTTCGTTTAGTAGGTGGCGTTGCTCGGGCGGCGTTGCGGAGGAGGCGTTTGAGGCTGGATAAGCTTGAGATGTGGGAGAGATGTGGCGTTTTCTTATCCTGGCTGCCGAGGCACTTGGATAACTGACTGCTTGGTTGCCTCTATCTTTAATTCCACGTAGGTCCAAGGTCTAGATGCACGATAGTCGATGGATACCTCCCAGGCCGCCGGGTCTGGAGCGGATCAAGGACCTGAGAAAGGGCGACACTTCCGAGCAGTGGTGAGAAGCTGAATATGGGATGAAAGGGAACGGTAATTAAGAAGATAACTGAGGACAAGGAAAACAAAGTTGGGCCAAGCGGCTTGGCTGGGCTTGGCCCGTCCTCCCTCCCCCCCATGTCAGGTCGCCATCCAAAGTTCCTCTATTACTCGTCTATCGCTATCGGCATCCCCGGGTTGTCGAGCTTGGCACACGCCACAGAACGAGGCTATGCCGAAAGGGACGGAAAGGAAGAAGACCCGGGGTAGATCGACAAGACGATGCGAGGGCCGGCGGCGGCGAGGATGGTGTGGCAGCCAATTGATGGCCGGGGATTTTAACATACCAGGCTGTTCTATTTCACAAAGGCGGTTGTAATCTATCTTGGCTGGATTGTTATGTCGGGGAGCACCGATGGGATGGTTGGTCTAGGGGTTTGTATCGTGGGATGGAAGCCGGGGTTCGTGCCGGAAAGAGAAGTAGGGCACGAGATGAGACTATGTTAGGTACCGTGAGCTATGGCATTCGGTTATTACTGTGATCGGTGTACTGAGTAACTCAAGATGGAAGCATGCTAGTTCTAGTATGGAGGCGATGTGGATAAATGATTGCATTTCATCTCGTCAAACAGACACATTCTTGTCAATGATGATGGTGATGGAGTCGAGTGTTGAGAGAGTCGTGGTGGTGTGTAGGATCGTTATCGTGGCAGACCCACCAACGGCCCCACCAGACCCCGCCATCACCCGCCAATTCGAGCACTGTGGCCACAGCGCTTTCAAAGGGTCCTTGGGGGGGCGCCACTGAAGCCGTCCACTAATTACTTGCGGTATTACTGTAGGGAGAGAGCACGCGCAGGAAGACCTAACCTGCATTGGCACGGCTCCCACTGGCGCGAGCTGTGAACCCCCCCTGTAGAAGCCGCCCCCCCGGCGGACGCGGGCACTAACTGCAAGGCCCCGCTCTGATTGGCCGCGATGCCCCAAACGCTTTCCAGCAACCTTCCAGAACGGGCATCGATCCGGGCTTGGTGCGGCCGAGCAAGGCGCCGGGAGGTGGCGACGGCTTTGGGGATTCTGCTCCGTTTCCTGTCTCTTCGGAGCGTCGGGGGTTGGTGGCCAAGGACGACTTGCCCTTCTTTTTAGGCACTGGCACTTGGAATCAATCTGTCTTATCAGTGCCGTGCAGGGAGGTGGGTGGTGGGCGGACTCGGGCCACGAGTACTCCGTACGGGGTACGGGCTTTTACACGCTCCCGGCTGTACGACCTCGACGGCCTCGAGTGGGAAATCTGGTGGTCAAATGCGGCGTGCCGAGCATCGAGGGGAATATGTACTATACCACTCCATGCCATGTATCATCCATCCTGCCGCGTGGTGGGTGTCTGGCAGTGGATGGATGTGACATGCGGTCGTTCGTTGGTCACCCTAGGAAGAAAAAAAGAAGAAAAAACTTGTAGATGGAGATACAGATAACCAACGGACGCGAATGGAGTCCTCCCCCCCCTCCCCCCGGGCTGATAAGGTTCCCCAAGACGTGGGTAGGGTTCCAGGATGCAACAGCAAGGTCGTCGACAAGGGTAGTTGGTACCTTGGGTGGGCAAAGCCTCTCTCCTCTGTACTGCTGGAAGCCAAGAGAGAGGATCGTCGAGTGGTCCCCCCGATGGGTCGCTGCACCGAGCCTCTGGACCTCTGTGTCCATCCTGGCTGGGTCGAGTAGTTATCTGCATGTATTCATTCGTAACCCGCGTGTGACCCTCTCCTCCACCGAGCGCTTAAAAGGGTCCGTCTCCTCCCACCTCGACCCACGATCTTTTCCTCACACGTCGTCCTGGTCCTCGTCTGTCGTCGTCCTCTTCATCATCACGGAGCTTCTTCGATTCTGCGTGTCGGTGTCGTTGTCGTTGCCGTTGGCGCTCCTAATAAGCCGATCCGAACTGGACTGAACTGAGCTTGAGCTTGAGCTTGACTTGGAGCTTCGTTCCCAACGCGGAAAGAGACCAGCAGCGCCTTCAACATAGCGCCTGCCTGTCTCATCCAGAGCTCGACACCCGCTCAATTGGGATAGACTCTCCTCCTCCTCCTCCTCCTTCTTCACCTCGTTCTCAGGAATTCTCCCAGCTTCAACTTCTCTCCATCATCATCACCATGGCGGATACGACCACCTCCGCCGCTCCCCCGGTCACGGACGGCCTGCGTCGCAACTCGGATCCCGCCCTCGATCCTCACTCCCAGCATCACCACGAGCATCATCACCACGCGGCGCGCACCGACACCGACGACAACGTCGTCTACACCACCGGCACCACCCAGGACCCTACCGCCGTGCCTCCCCAGAGCCACCTACACCAGCACGGCGAGCACACCCACCAGCACGGCGTCGAGACGGCCGACATGGAGAAGTCCAAGCCCGTCGACGGCACCCACGGCACTCCCCCCGACTACAGCGACCACGAGAAGATGGAGCCCGGCATCGTCTCCACCACCACCGACGACAATGGCTCCCAGAAGCGCTTCGGACCGCTCGCTCCTCTCTGGCGCCACCGTCGCATCCTCACCCACCTCTTCATCCTCCTGCTCTTCACCGGCTGGTGGATCGCCTCCCTGGTCCTCCACCGCGACGACAAGAACTGGGTCGTCCCCTTCCTGGTCTGGCTCTGCATCGCCCTGCGCATGCTCTTCTTCCATGTGTCCAGCCGCTATGTCTCGGGCCCCATCCGCTGGGTCTGGCACCATTCCGCCGTTGTCGTCTACGACAAGATCCCGCCCAAGGGACGCACCCCCGCTGGCGCTGCCGTTGCCATTGCTTCCATTCTGGTCGGTTCCTTCGTCTCGGAGGAGAGCGCCAACAACACGCGTGAGAACCGCGCCATCAGTCTCTTCGGCATGCTCGTCTTCATCTTCTTCCTCTGGGCCACCAGCAAGGCCCGCTCGCGCATCAACTGGCGCACCGTTATCGGCGGTATGCTCGCTCAGTATGTCATCGGCCTCTTTGTCTTGCGCACCGGTGTCGGTTACGACATCTTCCGCTTCATCGCCGACCGCGCCGCCGACCTGCTGGGCTTCGCTGGTGATGGTGTCACCTTCTTGACCTCGGAGGAGACCTCGCAGCTGCCCTGGTTCTTCATCGGTGTCATCCCCGCCATCATCTTCTTCATCTCTATCGTCCAGGTCATGTACTACATTGGCTTCATCCAGTGGTTCATCATCAAGTTCGCCACCTTTGTCTTCTGGGCCCTTGGAGTCTCGGGTGCTGAGGCCGTCGTCGCCGCTGCCACGCCCTTCATCGGCCAGGGTGAATCCGCCATGTTGGTCCGTCCCTTCGTCCCTCACATGACCAAGGCCGAGCTTCACCAGATCATGACTTGCGGTTTTGCCACCATCTCCGGTTCCGTCCTCGTCGGCTACATTGGTCTCGGCCTTAACCGCGAGGCCCTGGTCTCGTCCTGCATCATGTCCATCCCCGCCTCTCTCGCCATTTCCAAGCTGCGCTACCCCGAGACCGAGGAGACCCTTACCGCTGGCCGTGTCGTTATCCCCGATGATGATGAGCACAAGGCCGAGAACGCCCTCCATGCCTTTGCCAACGGTGCCTGGCTGGGAATCAAGATTGCCGGAACCATCGTCGCCTCTCTGCTCTGCATCATCGCCTTCGTTGGTCTGATCAATGGCCTCCTCACCTGGTGGGGACGATACCTCAACATCAACGACCCCACCCTGACCCTTCAGACTATTCTGGGCTACTGCTTGTATCCTATCACCTTCCTTCTGGGTGTTCCCCGCGAAGCCCATGATGGCGAGAAGAAGGGCGCCGACATTCTCAAGGTTTCGAAGCTGATTGCCGAGAAGATTATTACCGTAAGTTGTCATGACACGAGTCCTTCGCAACTGTCACTAACAAGCTGTCCAGAACGAGTACAATGCCTTCAGTGCCCTTACCAGCAATCCCGAGTACGCCAACCTCACTCCTCGTTCCAAGCTCATTGCCACCTACGCTCTGTGCGGCTTCGGCAACATTGGTTCTCTCGGTATCCAGATTGGTATTCTCGGCCAACTTGCTCCCTCGCGTGGCGGTGACGTCTCCAAACTGGCCCTGTCGGCGCTTGCTTCTGGTATCCTGGCCACCCTTACGTCTGCCAGTGTTGCTGGTCTGGTTGTGACCAACCAGGTCACGCAGGTCACCGCCGCTTAATGAGCTGGACGGGAATGGTACAAGATTGGAAGATGCCGTTGTGCCTAGTAATTTAATGTACCTATCTGAGTATTGTCAGGCTAAAAAGATACCACTTTCATGTTTCAGTCCGAACGACCCGAATGCCTCTTGTGCTTTGCCTGCATTGCTCTGAACAATCCCCCGTGTAACTTTGTGATGACCCCTCTCTCATCTCTAGATCTCTTGAGCAAAAGACCACACGATTGGCAGAGTCTTCAAGCAACGAACTATGGGTTACTGTCATCGAACCACCGATGGATCAGTGGCTCCACTTGCAGACTTTGAGCACCGGCACACGAACGACTGCGGGACATCGTACTATCGATCCAGATATATCGCGGTACTTGGCCCTTTTTCGCAGACTTTGATCGGCCCGTCCGTTCCAAACGATGGAGATCAAAATGTTCTGGGACGATGGTGGGTGCGGGGGAGTAGACCATGCATGTCCTGGAAACGGAACTCGGTGGTCTGAGATGCGTGCTTGGATTGCTGGGTGCTCTGTGCTTGAGATTCACGATGCACACGCGGGTTTGAAGTTTTGGCACGGTTCAGTCAAAGCCAGGGTATTTGGTGGAGACGACGGTGGATAAGTTGGACATGCCCTGACATGAGGGCAACGCAAGAGTCGACCCACACTGACTGACGTTGCCAAGTTAACGTTGCGTCTGTTCTGGAACCGTGCTATTGCGGGTTGCCATTGACAAGACATTGCAACTAATCGATCAGACTCGACACGGCGAGGATTGGCATGGGTGATTCTCGTCGTGAACTGACAAGCCAACATTGCAACATTGCAACACCTGGACGCCGGGCTCAAGCCCCCTCCATTCCGTACTGCTGCGTCCACTCGCTGCACTTGCGCACCTCTTCTTCTCCCACCGAAGGTTTAGTCTTCTGAACGGCATCGTATAGATCCCCAACTGACAAAGGGGGTTCCTTGAGTTGCCTCGCGGGCACTCGGTTCCACTTCATCGGCATGGCGCCCGGGTCGTTGGCGTTGCAGGGAGTGTACCATTCGCCCTCTCGATCACGGAACTGAAGAAATCAGTCTTGTCCTAAGTCTAACCAAAATTCAGGTGCTTGCTTACCTTGCGGAAATAAGATGCGGAGTGGACCTTCCTAACGGGCATCATAAGTGCATCTTGGACGAGGTTGGAGATGTCACTTCCAGAGAACCCGTTCGTCCTCCACGCTAGATCGCGAAAAGCTGCATCGGTGTTCCCCAACGAGGAGACCATATCACCCAGGTGCACCTTGAACAGTTCAACGCGGGCGTGGTCGTCTGGCAGCGGGACGTGGATCCTCTTCTGGAAGCGTCTTCGGACTGCTGGGTCGAGGGACCACGGCAGATTGGTCGCCCCGAGCACGAAGACGCCGTCGTTGTTGTTACCGAGACCGTCCATCTGTACGAGAAACTCCGTCTTCATGCGCGCGGTGTCCTCCGCGTTCGGACCTTCGTTGTCTCGCTTTCCGCAGAGGGCGTCGATCTCGTCGATGAAGATGATTGATGGCTTCTTCTCTCTCGCGAGAATGAACAGCTGTCTCATCAGCCTACAGATGTTAGTACGCGAGCTATTCGTGGGTAATCATACATACCCCTCACTCTCGCCTGTCCACTTGGACATGACATCGCCACTGCTCACGCTGAAGAGGGTATGGTCTACTTCAGTAGCAACGGCCTTGGCGAGATAGCTTTTGCCGGTGCCCGGCGGGCCATACAAGAGTAGAGCGCGTCTGGGCTGGCGCTTCCCGCGAAACATTTGAGGGAAGCGGAGAGGAAATATGATGGCCTCTTGAAGCTCCGCCTTTGCGGCTTCAAGACCAGCAACGTCCTCCCACTTGACGTTTGGCTTTTCCGAGAGGATAGAGCTCAGCAGGGAGTCCTTCAGTGAGGAGTCCATGAACTGTTTGCTGAGCTTGTCCACATCCGATGGAGGGTCTTGTCGCGAAGTCGTGGGGAAACTGGGAGCTGGGCTAGGTTGGAACACTGGTTGAGGAGTGAGCGATGAATCTGCTGGACCAGCTGCCTGTAGCTTGCACAGGGCTAAGGGATGTCCGCATATCCTACGGGCTTTCCAACATGCCTCGCAAATATCGTAATCGCCGCCATTGCAGATTTGACAACAGTAATCGATGGCTCCGTTGGTGAGATGTGTGGCGCATCCGTCACAGATGGCGTAGCTGCCAGAGAGATGCCGAATGGTAGCATTGCTGGGCATCTGGATAGAAACTTTGCTGAGGGCATGCTGGCATCTCTTTGACGGATTGGCATAGCAAGCCAAGCACAAGTCGAAGTCGCCGCCTCCACAGATACTGCAAAAATACGTTTCCTCGCCAATGTTCAGCCCGCATGAACAGCCATCGCACGTCAACGCAGCAACAGCCCAGCGGATACTGACATCGGTCCGTGTTCGTCGCGTGTCGACCTGCCACATTGCGTTGACGAATTCCTCCTTGTCGAGCTTACCATTTCTATCCTCGTCGATAAACTCCCAGATTTCAGACAGAATCTTCCTATCTAACCCAGTGTCGAGCAGGATGTGTGCCGCGTCTGAGCCAATTATGTAGTCCCTTCCGCCACTGTTTGCGTCAAACTGCTGCTCGTACCGACGTCGCATATCGGCGGAGATTGCGGGAGGGCGAAGAGAGGCCGGAACGTTGCTCGGGGCTGAGATCGGCTCGATATCCGGAGTGGACTGTGAAGGTGTTCGAGACGCCAGAGAAACCCGTGGTATCAAATGATCGGGTGGCCGCAGATTTGACGTCAGCTGGACCAGAAGCTCCGTAGTGACGGCTTCACCTGTAGGCAGTTCATACACGTACTGTTTTTCACCCGAAAGAAGTGGAACCGCTTCGATCAGGTAGAAGTCGTTGGACCAAGGGCAGAGGATGGTGTTGGGCCCGACATAGAAGGTGCTCGCGCCATTGGTGAGGCTATTAAACGAGTCGGCCATGCTCTGCGTGATACCGTTCCAGTGGAGGGAAATGCCTGTCTTGATGACGACTGACTGGCCACTGCCGAAGAAGATGCTTTGAATCTGGGAGGCTTGGCGAGACTGGGCGTCGGGGCCGGTCAAATGCAGGTAAGGACTGGCGATGGCGTAGAAGGCATCGGGAAAGCGACCAGACAGCTGGACGGTGGAGTCACCATACCTGACAAACCAGCCGCCCAAGGGAGAGAAGGCAATGAAGTCGACCGAGGTTCTGTATCTTGTCTGAAGCTGCTCGATGACGGTGTTTAACAAGTCATCGCAGTTGGAGAGCACTGGGGCGTCAAGTCAACTGATAGTCCAGGGGCACGGCGGGAACTCGAGTAGGAGACCAACAGTCGCCATTCTTTGTCATGATGGCGTATCTCCCATCAAGGGCCGACGACAACCATTGAATCTGAGTTCCGGCCATTTGTTTGTCTTGGAAAGGCTCGCCTAGTTGGTCCCAGACGACCTGGAGGGATTCAGGCAGGTTGTTCCTCGCAACAGTTAGTCCCCCGCACTGATGAACCTGGACGCGGACGGAGCCTTACGCCAGGGCAAACTTGTCATTGCCCAAGGCCCACGACGACCTATCAGGCCCAAAGTAGTAGAAAACCATGGTGATTACGGAGCCAAGACGGGATTTGCAGGAGGGAGGGTTCGAGATATCGCGGAGCTAGTGTGGAGAGGAGTAGCAAAGCCGCCTTGGCACGCGAATTATGACATGCGCGACAAGGCATTTTTGGTAGTGATTGGTGAAGTGGCAGACTTTTACCTGATTGGATGCCCGATGGACTTGGCGTGGTTATGGTGATGGCCTCGAGCAGTGTGCCTCAGGCAGTTTCCAGAGTCCGAGTGGTTTTTCCGGACATTCGGCCTTGACGGGAACCCGGGATGCCCTCAACCTGGATGTTCGGCATCGTGAAAAGTTGCGGCCCTACGGACCTGCAAGAGCCATTTAAACCCGGGATTACGGGATCGACGGCTCATCCGCTTATCTGCGTGAGTCCTCCCTCACCTCGAGGCATCCGGCGAACCCGACACCCACCAGCACGACACATTCACATTCACACGTTCAACGCTCGAGCACACGCTCAACGTCCACACGCTCAACGTCCACACGCTGATTCAAGCCAACCCCATCCGCATCACCCGCGACTCACAAAACACGCCAAGACTCCGGCGTCGGGTGTCCAGGGTCCCGGCAATCACCCTAGCGAATCGCGCCAGCATGTCCAAGAATGTTTCCAGCGAAAAAATGTCAACTGTGACGTAGGTGGCCCGCTCGTCTCGCGCCGCCCTACCGGAACTTGCACGCCAACCACGCTTGAGTCCCCAAGTGGGAGTGGTGAGGTCATGTTTGGTAGGGTGGTAATTACTGTTTGTTGCCCACCCGCTTACAAAACTGACTAATTTATCAGCCATCCAACTCCTAATCACGGTCTTTAACTCTGTGTAAAACCCCCTCCCCCTCTTCGTCCTTTCTCCTCCCGGCTTCCATGATCTCCCCATGGATCGCCATCGCCAACCGCCGCCTTCGGGCCATCTACAGGTCGCTGAGCCGTCGTCATCCCGCAATCGCAGCCTCTCTCCCTCGCCCTCGCGAACGTCCGTCAACCCGGCCACTCCAGCTGCTGTTGACGAAACCGCCCTCGATTATTTTCCCGCGCTTAGCGAAGCCCCGTCGACTCGATCCCGCATCTCCCTGCCGTCCTCACGTCCTTCTTCCAGAGGCGCACCTGCGAACCGACCGGGATTGGACCAGGGCCGTCTTTCCAGTATCCGACTCCGACGCCCCTCCAACACGTCGCTTCGATCCGACACAAACAGCCAACTCCCTCCAAGCGATAGCTACTTTACTAGCCACGATGCCTCTCAGGGAGGTCGCCCCCGGAGCATCTCCCAGCCCGAGCGCGCCCATGTTCCTGATGCCGGCCTGGCCCGCCATTCAAGAAGGGTGCCCCAGATCGCCATGCCGCGTCTAACGGAAGAGGGTGGCCGGCCGAGTATGGCGGAACTTGGCATGGCTTCGACGTCGCCCATCTCGCCAACAATGTCCCTGCCCGAGCATACCATCAGTCCCACCCAAGGCCCCGCCCAAGACCCGATTCCGGAACGAACCCGACTGCAACGAGCAAGGAGATTGAGCAGGATGTTCTGGCCCGGCCATCACCAACAATCGGAGGGTCACGCTGCTCCACCATCTCAGGCTGACGACGACGACGACGACGACGAATACAATCAGGAACTGGTAGATTGGCTGGACATTATTGGTACGTCGACGACAGCTTTTTCTGAAATCATGCTAACATCACTTAGACCCCGAAGTCCAGACTTTGTCTACCTTGACCAACGTGCAAAACTCGCTGTTCATCCCTGACTTGGGCAAGTTTATCAACCGTCGACCAACCTACGTCCTGTCCCAGCACGGGGCGCAACAAGAGTGGGCACGGGGCGCAGTCGCCGAAGAGAGACGCCGCGCCGAGCCAGAGCATTTCGAACCTGAAGTTGCAGAGCGCCCGGGGATCGAACGAACTAGCACCATCTCCTCGCGCTTGACAGAATCACATTACGCTGCGCTTCCCCATGGAACCAACCTCGAGGGATGGAGCGCAGCCGAAAAGAAGGAGCTGGACGACCATGTCCGGCACATGCTCCACTCTCGACGATCTCGGTTTAAGCGGTCGCTCAAGGGATTCGGCCAGTACGTCCGAAGACCACTGGGCTTCTTCGTCACCCTGTATGCCACTCTCATCACCCTCTTCGGTCTAGCTTGGGTTCTATTCCTCATCGGATGGATCTACGTTGGAGAGAAACAAGTTTACGCCATCCATGTCATCGACAGCGTTCTCGTCGCCCTCTTCGCCGTTATGGGTGATGGTCTCATTCCATTTAGAATCGTCGACACATACCACATGTTCTTCATTGCTCGATACTCCCGGAAAATCCGCAACGCAGCCAAAGGCAAGAGGCCCAGGTCGAGACTCCAGAAGCGCAACATCCCCGAATCGGTGCGCGAGAGTCTGGATCCTCAATATGGACAAGTCACCTCTGGTCAAGCGCTAGAGCTACTGCGTGCCTCAGGACCTTGCGCGTCTGCAAGTGACGAGACACGCGTCGGCACCGACCAGATGGCCGATCTCGAGAGTGCAAAGTCGGCAGAAACAGATCACAACCTGCCCGCCTTGACTTACGCCCAGCTGAAGAGCCTGCAACACCATCAGAACAAGTTCGCCAAGTCCCACAGCTTCTACAAACCGCAAGAAACCTTTACGCATCACTCTTTCCCGCTGAAGTATCTTATCGCCATTGTCGTTCTCCTCGACTTCCATTCTTGTCTCCAGATTTCGCTTGGCGCCTGCACCTGGGGAATCGACTACCACACCCGTCCTTTTGCCTTGACGACAGTGATTCTGTGCGTGAGCATAACCTGTAACGTAACAGCTGGTCTGTTGATTAGCAGAGGTGACCGGAAGACAAGAAAGAAGGACGTGATGGAGCTCATCAACAGACAAGAGCTTACGGAAGATGCCATAAGACTGATTGAAGAGAAGAGGAAGAAGGAACAAGAGAAGGAAAAGGAACCAGTAGGCGATGATCAACACAGTGAGAGTTCTCGGCTTGGAAGGCTTATCAAGTCACCAACTTGAGTACGATTATGATACACGAGGCACGGCCAATATACCATATACCTGTACAATAATACGTAATGAATCCAACACAAACACGATAACTGACTTGGAACATTGCCACGGGTGCTCAACAAGGACAGGACTGATTGGGTAATCAGTGCTCTCGATCTGGATATTGAGCAGCCGGGCGCGATGGATAAGGTCGATGCCACGACTGAGTGTTGCTGGGCGTTTGGGATATGGAGTAGGGACGAGGGTTAGGGACGAGGCTTTGGGGGGCGGGGGTTTGTGAATAAGGGTTAGGGTTAGGAGTTAGAATGGCCGCAGGGACAGTACGTAGGATATGACTAGCCTACAGACTATATAGACAGTAGACTGAATTGTAGTCACGGTCCATTCCTTCAGTTCCTTATGGTAGTCGTACCTAAATTGAGAGTGATATTGATCGTGTCCATATCGATATCAATGCCGTCATGGTTGTTGAGACAGCTGCGTGAGTGCATATGGTATACATGCATTTGAGAAAAGATCACCCGAATAGTTGCACTGTTTCTATAAGCAGTCTATGGAAGTTCATTAGGCCGTCGGGTCTCAGAGTGAAGTTCGTTAGGAAGTCGGGTATCTGAATGAAGCTCGTGTTGCGGCCGCGAGTCGGAATGCAACTCTTGTCTCGGGTCGGGCACATTTCCCATCATTTCATGATTCGTGCTGCCACCCAGGCCACTCTGCTCGTATTTCTGAGCATCGAATTGCGCCTGCTGGAATTGACCCTGTGGGAGATTTTGGACGGGATAGTTCGGATGATAGCCCTGCGGTGGATAACCCTGAGGCGAGAAGCCTTGGGGATAGCTCGAGGCAGGAGGATAATGTCCTGGAGGTGGAGGAGCTTGGTAGGAAGATACCGGCGGTTGCTGATTTGTGAGACTTCCCTTGTGTTTCTTTCTCCTTAAGAAGGCGAGATATCCAGCAAGGGCAGATATCAACGGTACTCCTACACCGAGACCGACACCAAGACCAGTCTTGAGAGTATGGCTGTTCTTCTTCCGGGTTGAGTAGCTATCCGAAGAGTCACCGCCTGTATACGAGCTGCTGGTATCGGTGGCCAGGAAGTCAGCTGTCGTGACATCGGCCGTCGCACTCCCAGCCGTCTTGCTGCTTTCGTTCGCGGTCGCGCTGCTCGGGTCGGATCCAGACGTCTCGGTAGATTGCGCGTCAGAGGACGAGGTAGAGATGGTAGAGCACGCGATGCCCGTCGGGATGGACACGCCCGCAATGCTACACATCGATCTGGCGTACTCTTCTGCTTGCTTGCGGTCGGCATCGGAACAGTGGTCGTAGAGACAGCAGGCGCCGGCGCTGAGAGCGGACTTGCTGGTGCAGATGCAGTTGACGTCGAACGAGTCGCATTCCGAATCGGAGCTGGAGTTGCTCAAACACGAGTTCTGGTAGTTTAGTGAAGGCGCAACAGATGTGTTCGACTGCAGTGTAATAATGACTTACTGCACAAGAAGGTAAGCTCTGGGACGTTGCGAGCTGTACAGTCGCAAGCACGGCAGCGACGTTCCTGTAGAACTTCATCTCGAGAGCAGGTCTGAGACCAGTGTCACCTTTCGGCTAAGAGAGGTCTGAACAAGCTCGACAAAGAGTCGAGAGGGAGTCGAAGAGGAGTCACGGAGGAGTCAATGGTTACAAATACCAGCTGAAGGCAGCTCAACCCAACTCAGCTGCCCCATTCAGCCCAATCACGACAAGGGCTTTCTGTTAGTCTGTTTCTAGTATCCAGCCGGCGATAACGCAGCGCCTCGGAAATGATGCCGGAGCTAGCCCCAGATTTGCTTCGCGATGCTCTAAGCTGCAGGTTCTATTGGCCACGATACTCCCCTGAGACACGGGAAGGCTGATTTCGTCTCCCCGATATTGCCGAGCTGAAGGAATTCAGGGCAGGGGTTGACGGCGCACGCGGAATAATGTCCCGCGATTTATACTGGATGTAGCTGATGCATTCGAGTTGAAACTATGTATTTACAAAACTGACAGCCAGTTGGCTGCGATATTGAAGAAAAGGAAGTGAGCCTCTACGCCGCAGGCTCCTCGCCCGACCAAACCGACCCTCCTTTTTTAAATGCACTGGCTGTAGTAGGCGTTGTGCGCGGTGCACGTCAGCCCAGACGCGCACTGCGTAGCGCCAGTCCAGTTGGATCCTCCGCACTGCTGCCACTTTCCAGCCGCGGCCGCGTTGCTGACGACGGCAGTGGAGGTAGCCGCGGGAGCAGCGACAGTGGTCACAGCGGCCTTCTTGGTCGTGGTGACGGTGGCCTTCTTAGTAGTAGTAGCAGCAGCCTTCTTGGTCGACGTAGCGGCAGCCTTGGCCGTGGAGGAAGACACGGCGGCCTCTGCAACGGCCGAGGCCGTGGTGCTGGAGGTGCCGCTCTGCCAGCCGCGGGAGCGGGAGAGCTCGTACCACCAGTTTCGCAGCATCCAGCCGTCGAAGTCGGTGACCTCGGTGGAAGAGCCGGCGAGCATAATGAAGTTGGTGATGCCAGTAGGGGTCCAGTCTGTGAGTTGTTAGCGGGGGTTACATGAACAAGGCATCTTCGGTGTAAGCGACTCCATCTTGACATACCATAGACTAGACACAAGTTAGCGACATGTTACAACAGATACACAATTCAACTCGGGGCACTTACAATCGTCAAGGCCAAAGGTGTGGCCCATCTCGTGCAGCAGAATGTGGATGTTGGCCGCGTCCAGGAGCTCCATGAAGTACTCGCGACCGACTCGCTGACCCCAATCGCCACCAGTACCACCGCTCAGCCCATCAGTGAGCCACAACGAGTGGTCGTAGTGCTGGTCGGCGCCAGCTGCACAGCCGCTGTAGTCGTTGTCCTGGTGGAAGAACCGGCCGCAGGACTCGGCGCACTGGGGAATGCCCTCGGCGTCGGTGTCGGTGTAGACGTTGATGCCGCTGACGTCGCCCGCGAGGAGGCTCTTGTCCTTGACGGCCCAGCCGACGACGTTGACCTTGACCTCGGTGTAGGGGAAGTTGTCGAAGCCGTAGACCCATTTGAACCACTTCTGGTACTGCTGCTGGAGCGCCGTGGCGACCTTGGTGCGCTGGGCGGCCGTGACAGTCTCGCTCGACTCCCATCGCACACACATGTTGATGGTGCTGGAGGTTGTTAGTCGGATTATTCTGACGGGTTCCATAAGTACCTACCCCTCGTTGGCGATGAGCTGGTCCCAGCCGTAGTTCTTGAACGCATAGAGGTCGCCGTTGTTGTAAGTCTTCTCGCAGTGGTCCCAGACCTCCTTAAGAGGAGTGGTCAGGATGGACGGAGGCGCCCATCCCGACTGTCGCTTGAAAGGTCGGTTTCGGCGAGGCTCGTTGGCAGATCGTCCTTTCACGGACGTCAGGCCTTCCCAGACAGAGCCGTCGAGATCGGAAGGGGAGGAAATGGTGGATGCCGCGGTCGACGCAGCGAGAGCCACCAGACCAGCAGTGGTAGAGAAGCGCATGGTTAAAGAATGAGGGAACAAAAAATTGTAAAATATGCAATAGGAAAGATAGTGATAATGAACGTCAAGCTCAAACAGGAAGCATGCAGATCCGAACGAAACGAATGTGTACTGAGTAGAAACAGACAGAGGCTCGTCCCGCGACACATATATATCCAGTTTCGAGACCCCCTAGTAGCGGCCTAGTTTCCTATCTTGGAGTTGTGGTGCGGCATTCTCGTATTGCTCATTGGCGGGATAAACCCAAGGAGTAGGGTCGGAAGTGGATTGCCAAAGGACCTTGGATGATTTGCTTCCGAATCGTCCCAATGGAATTGCCAAGTCCCGGGGAAAGGAGTGACTAGGGACAACTGGTTGTCGAGCTTACGGACCTGTGAATCACGGTGATCCATTACATCAGTGTCTCCAACCTCACCACTCGAGCCGGACATAAAAATCTCTTTAGTTTGAGGTTATTGGTATGCTTAAACCCTGCCCTGGATGATTTCCGTGGCTCCATCATGCTACCACTGTGGGAACGACGGGCTGTTCCTTGAAACTGCATGCTCCCGAAATCTGGAGCTTTCGAGGCCGATGCCAGACACCTGAGACGGGCTTGGCAGAGCATGGTTCCCCTGGCGGGGCCTTGGCGCGAGCCGTTGTCAGCTTGGATTTGTGGATTTTCGCGAACCGTTCCGACGGTTTCTGCGGAGCGTTTCAACCTGGATATGGTTGTCTCGGTTGTATAAACGCCGCCGGGCTGAGTATGGACTAGAGTGTTCGTGTTCGTAGAAGCCCGAAGAACAGCACAACTGGAAGAAATCACGCCTAAGAACATGGGACGATTTTGTTCTGGATCGAGGAGGGCGCACGTGAACGCACACGTGCACCCCTCAGCTCCACCAGCGCGAAACGCGAGACCCGAAGCATCTAACCCGATCTCGATTCGGGTTTGGATTGCTCTTAGTTGACCCCGCTGCCCGAAGGCTCCTCCCAATTCATCTCCGAAATAAAACACGCCTGTACGGATAGCGAGAATGAGATCCGTCATTGCGTGTGATCGGTAAGTTGTGGCCCTGGGATAAAGGAGACAGTTGACAAGGGATTAACAATCGATTAGATGCAGGTAGGGCACCCAGTTAACCCAATGGCAAGAGCAACATTCACACTTCCATACAGGAAATCCAAGGTCAAATGCAGACATGATGGACAACCCCCTTGTGCAGGCTGTTTAAAGACTCAAAATACGCAGAACTGCACGCTGAGTGGCCCTATTCTAAGCAACAAGCACCTCTCCAGTTCAAGGTTACGGACTCTGAAGAGGAAACGCCCTGCTCATGAACCAGAGACATTGAAAATCTCAAGGCCGGAAGATGTCATCGGCCAAGTCTTTTCTCAAATCCCCCGAGATCAATTTATTCGGGCCGCCGGCGTCTTCCAATCTCAATTCCCCGAGCTTGGATTTCTCCATCCCAGCGATCTTGAATACGATGCCGATATCAGCGCACTGCAAATGCTCGGCCTCTTAGCTCTCTTAACCGTCTCAAGTCGCTATGTCGAGGACCCCGAAACCAGCGCCAACTCCAATCATGCACACTTGGTGACAACGGAGCTTCACAAACGGCTTCTCAGCCCAAGCCTTTACCTAGTTCAAGCGTTCTTAATCCTCTCTTTGTGCAATTGGGGCCAGGGCGATGGCTTCAACGCCTGGATGCACGCGGGGATTGCCTCCAGAATGGTCCAAGGTCTTCTCGGCACGAAGCTCTCGGATATCGGAAAAGGGACCGTTTCAGAGCTGGAAAGCAGAACTCTGTGGTCCTGCTTTGCGGTGGATAAACTGCTAAGCTGCGGTACACGACGACCGGCCATGTTTAATCTCCACACGATGGTCCACCTTCCTCTGAATGATGCCGATTTTGCTTTCGGAGAAAGAAACGCGCAAGTTCTTCTGCCAAATGAAAGCCCACGGCGCTCGAAATATGGGCTGGATGACTGTTTTCTTCTCATACTCAAAGGACTCGACATCTGGTCAGATATCCACTCCTGGACGGCAGAAGGTGGAAGACGACAACCAGGAATGGATGAGACGGAAGAGTGTCCATGGGCGGAAAGTTCACAGTGGAGTCGCATGATGCGAGAGCTCCTGCAGTGGAGGAGTTCCCAGAATATCAGGCTCAAGTATCCAGAGACGAAAGTGTCCTCACACGCCCACTTGAAGCAGGCAGAGAAGTTTGGATATGTCAACTTGATTTACTACGTCTGGTAAGTTGTGTTCCTCACTGCGTGGTCATGCTCTAACATTGACGCAGCAAACTGTTCCTTTACCGCGAGTACATCCCGTTTCATCCCGCTGGAGAATCGAAGCCTAGAGGCCCCATTGAAGCGCCCTTGCTAAAAGCAGCCGGCTCGGAAGAATTCTGGAAGCAGAACTTGACCGATCTGTTCTATTCTGCGACGCAAATATCCAACCTGCTTCGAGATCTGCGACGGGCTGGGACCTCCCTGCGTACTCCCTTCTCTGGTCTCTGTGCTTTTTCATCGGCACTTATGAATCTCTATGCAGCTTCGTTCCCAGAATACATGGGCTTTACGCGGGATGAGACAGCAGTGGCGGAAACGCAGGCCGAGGAAAGCATGCAGGATCTTCGTGAGATTGGTCGTCTATGGAAAATTGCCGAAGACTGGATTCGCGTGGTTGACACGGCCAAGGGGCTATTTCGCCGTGCAATCTCACAAAGCCAGGGAGCGATGAGGATGTCACGATATGACCATTCCGATCTCGAAGAATCCATCCATCTGGCCCATCTCAAAGGGATGCCCGAATCAGCCACCAGCTCCCTCAAAACCGGCACAACGCCAACAAGACATGAAACAGATGAGCAAGCATTAGACCCTGGCCATTCTGCATCTCCCGGGGTTCACCCTGAGGTACCAAGTTTCAACGAGTTGATGGGGGAGGATGAATGGCGACTGTGGTCATTTTGGGACGACCCTCATATGCTGCCGACGTTCACTGACCCTGGTCTTGAGTACGAAGACGTTAGTAAGGTCATGCCATCTATTTCATAATCTCAAGAATAAATGAGATTGAATTCATGGAATACAAGCCAGGGCCACCTAAAATGGCAGATGATCTGCGTAAGGCAACGGCGGAATCGTGGAACTCGGGAGAACTTTAAGTAGATCTTGTACAAGTTCATCTCAACTATCGTGAATCTAGAGAAGACTCTAACTTGGTAAAAGCAGTCTCGAATTTACGTTGGAGAATAAATAGGATCAGTATATAAATGCCGACTGAATGCTTTCCACTAGCCGAGCTTGTTACCCGATACATCATCGACCTTGATGAACGCCGCAGGATCTTTCGCGCCTTACGAGACTTATCGGTAGAAACCCTTCAAAGCAGCTGCTATAGCGATCGTAATGATAGCTCGGAAACGCAGAGCTTATAAACTGATCTCCGGGAGCATAGGCAGCCTATCAAATATCGGAAGGAGTTTCGTATGTCATACGAATCGCATAAAGCTACCGTATATCACTGTTTATGCGTCCATGGTCGGGGACACGATGAGGTGCTGCGAATTTAGTCCCATCAACCTCGAGTTCTTTCATGCCCTCTTAATACCCAGTAACAGCCTGAACCGCGGGCTTGGAAATATATCTCGATGGAAAAGTCTCGTCCATGGGCGCCCGTCCAGTCAACTAGTCCATCACCTGTACAGCCTGCTGGTATTCCATCGCAGCAACATAGTGAGTGGTCAGGTCAAGACTAATAACATCCACAGGGGAACACAGAGTACAAGTAATCATACGTTCTCCACCACAAACGTGCAGTAGGCCCAGATCGACTGCAGCCCAGATCGACTGCATACGTTTCGGTTGACAGCTGGGTAATAGAAGGTACATCCATTAGTGTAGAAATCACTATATGTAGCCAACATACTAATTATCCAGATTACCTATACAATTGACCCAACTAAAGCTCTTAGGTCTTTAGGTCCCTAAATCCCATATAGCTCTCTTCACTATAGAGCAACAACCTAGCAAAAGAGAGAAAAAGAGGGGTCTAGTATCCACGCAATGCACTTATCCCGATTGACTATCAGGCTACCTGTCCGGCAAACGCGTTGTCCATGTAATTGTCCACCGGGATCTGGAAGACTCAGCGGTGAGGGCTCCGCTAATGGTGCAGGTATGGGGCATAGGGGTATTCTTCTTGCCTCGGACATAGAGAAACCAGATTTCTGGGATCCCTATGGCATTCGGGTGGGCTGTAGCTGGGCAAACCCTGGGACATTGAATGCCAGCACGTGCCAATGTTCTTCGGCCACCTTTATCGACCAGTATGCATGTTTCAGGTCAAAGCAGCTGTAGAAGCCCACTCTTGGGTCTGCTAGGTGATCGTGAAGTTCCGCCAGAAGTGGTATCCCGCAGCCAGGGCGTTCTCATGAAGGATGAGCGATGAGGGTCCCACATGGGCATGCTGGGGCTCAGCAATGACTCTGGTCGATTTACCCAACAGTGCGTTATCAGCAAGTGTGTCTCAAAGCGAACCTAGGTCGAACAAAAGCAACAATGGGGATGTCGGGTTCCAAGACGTGCACAACTTCTAATCACACAGTTCTGATCCGCGATACTGGCGCGGTCGCTAAAAGGCTGGGGGTCTGGAAGATGTGGAAGCATGGTTCGACTCCTCCTCTCTGCCCCTCTTAGTGCACCACCTTGCGGGATAGAGTTGGTTAGGGATAGAGCTGGGGATAGTGTTTAAGTTAGGGGTAGGATTAGCATACGGATCGTATTTTAAAAGATTTTGTTCGAGCTGATTGTGATTGTGGTTAACTAGTCTAGTCTTTTATTGATGTATTTGTTAGTGCACGGAGTAAAAGTTGTCATGAACACCCAAAACAATGCCATATAAGACAGCTAACTATCCCCATACTGATAAACACCCTCCTCGAGGCCCTTGATCTGCAACGCAAGCAACTTCGAAAAGTACCTGCACAGAGCTAAGTTGCCTCCGTGGAACCAGAATCCCGGGTGACCAGTTCGTTGCCAGATCGTCCTGATTTCCCCCTCGCTGTTGAATCCCCAGACATCTCCTACCGTGTCTGCAACCTCGTCGCCAAAGATGATTCGCGTCTGGGTACGCATGTTTTGATACCCTGTCGCGAGTACGATTTCATCCGCCTCGAGCTCTGTGCCATCGGCAAATCGCAGCCCGTGTGGCAGGATCTCCTCGACCTCTTGGCCCTGCTTGATCTTGATCTTGCCCTTAATGATGAGATCCGCGGCGCCGACATCCATGTAGTACCCGCCGCCACGCTGGAAATATTTGATGAAGAAACCAGCTTCGTCGGGGCCCATATCAAGCTTGAAGCCAGCCTTGTTGAGGCCTTTGATCATTTCTGAATCGTGCTTGTTTTGGACCACTGTGACGCCGATTTGGTTGGTCTTCAACACCGGTGCAGGCTGGCTGTGAAAGACAAGATCTGCGTCGTGGACATCTGGGCCGTCTTCCGAGTAGAGGCCCTTGAGCCCAATGTCGGTGATGGCTTCCGAGGAAATGACACATGTGCTCGATCTCTGCACTATGGTCACCTCGTACCCATTTTCGTAGTAATCCTGGGCGATGTCATGGGCAGAGTTGCAGCTCCCGATGACGACGGCTTTCTTTCCTTTCTGATTCTCTCGCGCACCTGGGAACTCGGCGGAATGACAGAGAAGATGGCCCTTGAAGGCCTCGATACCTTTGATGGCTGGCAGGTTCATCTTGCCGGAATGCCCGGTGGCTTGAACGATGTGCCGTGGGTGAAAGGTTCGTGTCTCCTCGCCGCCGTTCTCGAGCTGCCGCTTGACCGTGACCGACCACCTGCGGTCTTTGGCATCCCACTTGCTGTCGACTATTTCCGACTTCATCCAGGTGTTGAGTTCGAGAAGAGTCGCATACGAGGCAAAGAAATCGGCGAGCTTGTCCTTTGGCGTGAAGATGGGCCACTGGGCGGGGAATTTGATGTACGGGAGATGGTCGTACCAGACAGGATCATGCAAGACCAGTTGATGGTACCTCTTTCTCCAGTTGTCGCCGACGCGGTCGTTTTTGTCGATCATAAGCGAGTTGATCCCTAGGGCTTTGAGTCTGGCAGCGATAGTGAGACCCGCCTGCCCAGCGCCTAGGAGGTCAGCGTTGAATACTGGTTCGTATGAAATTCTTACCGAGGATCAACACTTCTGGCTCATTTCCATCGTCGCATTGGATCTCGGAACTGCGTCGGTCCGCCCAATTCTTCCTTCCGGGCTTTCCGCCGTGCTCAACGCCTTTAGGTCGACGATCGAAAATGTTTTCCTCGTGGCCATCAAGCTCTTGGAGGGCAGTGTAGAGCGTGTAGATCTTCCAGTCGTCGGGGCCGACTTCGACAAGGCGAGCGACTCCTTCGCCAGTTCCAACGATTGTTTTGAGCGTGAAGCAGACTCGCAGACAAGCGGACTCTCCTTGCGCATCAAGGAAGCTCATCTGAGGCTTGCGAAACGGGGTACTGGTATCGACGGCGATGGATTTGAGCCGCAGCCCGGACTTGGATGAGGCGAAGCCTTGCAGAAACTCTTCAATGGCATTTCGACCTTCGATGGTTCGAAAAGTCCACGACAAAGCCAGGTGATCCCGCCAAAAGCCGTCCTCGGCGAAGAGAGCAGACAAGGCCTTCGGGTCCTGCTTGTCGAGGGCTCGGTTAAAGTTTTCCACGATTGGCGTGGCAATTGCTTCGGGATTGCCGATTGTCACTTTCGGCGGACGCGGGAATGTGGCCTTCTTGATGTTGATGGACCCCGGAACGGAGCGCATATGGGAAGGAAGCGTTTCCGAGTTGCCGACTGCCATGATGAGAGCCAAAAGTTGCAAGATCGGTCAAGTTTGTAGTTGATTGAAAGGGAGAACAAGTCTTGAGAAGCAAGCAAGAAAAACGGCACGGACACCAGCAATTTATACCCGGGAATACACATGCAAGTCTGCCCAAATGGTCTCAGAGAAGCGGGGGAAGACGGCAGTGAAACCGAGTCAACGTTAAACATGCAGCCATTCTCTGCACACAGCCAACACCTGACCCCCACGACTGAGACAAGAGGATGCGGGGAAGGCAAGCTGGACGAGATCCGGGGTATGGCAAAAGGAATCATTCCACAACGACGGCCAATGGCTGACGAGTGCGGCTTCGCTTGCAACTTCCGGATTGCCGCTTGTGGATAGGTTCTACTGCATGACGATCATCCGAACTCTAGGCCGGGTTACCAGGCAGAGTTAGCGGGGAACAGCAGGGTTTGAGTTGACAAATGACGAGCCTCCTCATCTACAGCCACAAGATCGTGTTATAGTCAGAGAGGAGGTTGAGGGACGTAGATTATTTAAATAGTACAGGTAGAGGACAAGATTGATTAGGTAAGAATTACTCTGTCATTAGGGATAGGGAGTAAGGGACGGAGTAAGGATAGGGAGTAGGGAGTAGGGATGAGTGCGAGATGAGGGTTAGGGGTTAGGATGTGTCCCGGAGCAGCTAGATATCTAGGTTGAGCGAACATGTTTCACCCGAAGTCCCACAACATGTTGCGCCATCAAGAGACTATGGCGTTGCAACTCGTATCGCACAACATCCGTAGTCAATGGTTGGGTAGTTATCCTGAAGTATTCAAGACTCACGTTACTTGCCTCCTGAATCTATCAATCATGAACTAGCTCTACTCCGCCCCGGAAGCTCGTACTCTCCAGGCTGCTCTTGAGACCACTCATCTCATCCTCAAGCTCCAGGGGCGAACAGTCTCGCTTCGCAGTCTCAAAGTCCACCAAAACCACATCATACCCATCCCGTACCAAGAAGTTGTATTTGTTGATATCGCCAAGCTTGATCCCGAGTTCGTGCAACCAGCCCAAAGCCTTCCTGCAGCCGTCCAAGTCGCCTGGCCCCGCGGCCCTCGCGCCCTCCACCCACTCCGCAACGAAGCCAACCACGCGCCCGTCTTTGCCCTCAGTAAGATGGCCCAGAAACCTGGGACCGACGCCGCTGTCACTGATCCACTGATAGGCTGCCGTCTCAACCTCCATTGACGGGATTTCCCAAGGCCAAACCGCGAGCTTGACAAGCACGGGGTTACCGCCTTGGACCTCGGGGTGTGTTGAGACGTGGACTCGTTGCCGCACTCGGTCTTTTCGCGTAAATTCAATCTCATTGAACCTCATGGGGTGCCAAAGGTTCTCCACGCCAGAGAACTGCACTGTGCTAGTGCTGATGAAGGTAGCTTCCCCTGTCTTGGTGTCGGCACCTACACGACCGTTGGTCCAATCTCCCGTGGGAAATGGTGGGAAGAGCTCGCCAAGAAGAATAGGTTCGAAGGTCCGGTCCTCTTCGGCTCCGCGAAACGTGCCTAGCGCGGTGGATATGTATTTTATATGCCGTCCATCGACAAGGATCCGGTAATCGCTGTCGTCCGTATCGTCATGGTCGACGAGGCATGCGAGAAGCCGAACGTTGGCGTTCTTTCGCTGCGAGGCACTCATTGCGGAGATTCGGTGGTGAAACAACAAGAGACGGCTGCGCAGTTTGACGTCTTGAGACGGCGTGATCGGACAGGAGATATTGAGAACTGTGGGATGCGCCGAGTTAGAAGACGGAAGCCTAGAGCGCGAGACAATAAAAATTCCTGCCCCATGAAACATGTTTAGCTAATCAGCATGTCCTTTGTGCAACCTCACAACGCGCTTTTCTCGCCTTTCTACATCATCATCGTCGCCGTCAACGTAGAGGACTGTATAGTATCGTAGTCGCCACTTGTTGTAACGTTGATCGATCTAAGCCTGGATGAAGCATCGGTCGGACTAGACGCAGTCAGGCGACCAACCTAGAGATCAAGAGTGTCGCGGTCAAGCTTGCAGATAAGGGACAGTTCCGAGGCAAGTCGAAGTTCCTGTAGCATCCATTTCTTCGATCAAGAACCTATCGACGGAATTCGCCAGCCATTGTATCAAGTGGCTAGTCATAAAAGCTGATCGATCGCATAAGACTTAGGGTCATAGTCGGCTTTCTTGGGTAGGGCAGCTTGTATTACAAATACTGGCATACGAGAAAAAAGACTCCTGAGGATGTTGGATTTGTTTGTCGAGGTTGGAAAGGGTAAAAACATCCGTTTGATTGTATGAATTCAAAAAATTAGGATGGTATTTCGGTCATAAGAGGAGGAAAAAGAAGTGAACTTTCTCTCCATGACATAGCTCGAAGTGAAACAGTGTCTTTCCTATCTCCAACGTACCTGAGGCGTTTTCCCGGGACTTGTTCCAGATCACCCACGCATACATTTCCGATACCATGATCTATGGATCAGGTTTCCTGCAATCGGCTGGATTAGTCCATTATGTCGAGCGATCAAGGTATTGAAGCTTGGATTCCGCACCTAGGATGTGGCAAAGATGAAATCACCACGCCTTGAGTCAGACGTATGATTCTCGGTGAGCCCGACTTCCGTCACCCGATTCACCTATAATTCCGAGCATTGAACGAAACAAATCACTCATAATATGTACTTCGTCTCTATAAAACTAAATGCAACTGGTATCCTTCGCATTTTATTCACTTGCCTTGCATGATCGCACATGAAGTTGCACGCAGAGAAGTGTCTAGACACACTGTGCCTGATGCGTCCCGAACCACAGACGCCACATGCAGGTAGCTGAAGCGCGCATGAACATGTAGTGAGTATGAATATGTCTATCATCACTGACTCTGATATCTTGATTTTGGGAGTACGTTGCGTTTCTAAAGAGTCAGACTTTCGGGATTCTACCTCGAAACATTATTCACGTCACACCATTCTCGGTCTCCCCGGTCTAGATCCTGAGATCCCCGTTAATATCTCGACTGCTCTCGAAGCATTCAGTACCAGCCGAGGCCGGATTGGGTCCGGGTATGAAACCAACCATGCAACAAGCCTGTGCCATTGGCTACGCAGGGACCTTTGCCCCTGCGGCTTTTCAAGGAGCAAAGCACTGGCACTCCTGCGAAGGTTTCCGGGGTTTGGGATAGCCTGGCTAACAGGTGATAGTCCGTCGGAATTGTAGTCCGACGTGGCGAAGTGCGCTAAGACCACCAACACCACTCGGAATTCAACGGGCGATAGCCTACTATACGACTCAGGACAGCAAGCTTGTGTTACTGCAAGGGGATCATGTAATGAGATATAGCCCTTAGAAGATAGTGCCTGCTCCACTATCCCCAGATGCCCCAAATATTATATATGTTTCCCCAGATTTCCTTTTTCGTGTTTCCTTCCCCAGACTCTACCCCACATCTACACTTGTCTACTTTACCATCTCGTCTTATCAGCTCTGGCACAGACATTGGTTGATCTTAAGATGGATGAGAAAACTAACAAGGGGGCCACGGGCTCACAGCATGTCGAGTCCAGCAGCATCCTTGATGCTTCCGAGACAGTTGCTGTCCGGACTGGGAGGATCGTCAACGAGGAACGAGAACCATATGGAAAGGCCGGTAAGTACACGACTACATTCGATATCCTTTCATGTCTAACACTTGAACTTCTAGGCTTCGGCGGCATTTTCGGTAATGAA
Source organism: Neonectria punicea (assembly GCA_037954315.1). Taxonomy (NCBI): domain Eukaryota; kingdom Fungi; phylum Ascomycota; class Sordariomycetes; order Hypocreales; family Nectriaceae; genus Neonectria; species Neonectria punicea. Next base: position 99,248 of record JAZAVJ010000022.1, on the reverse strand, counting down.
TACGTTACGATATGTGCTGCGTTCGCCACCATGGGCGGCGCACTGTTCGGATACGACCAGGGCGTCATCTCCGTGACGCTGGTCATGGACCAATTCATCGAGCAGTTCCCTGAAGTCGGGCCGGGCGCGTCCGGCGCAGGGTTTCTCAAGGGGCTCATGACGGCCATGATCGAGCTGGGCGCCTTTCTCGGAGCTCTGAACCAAGGCTGGATCGCCGACGAGTTCTCCCGCAAGTGGTCGATCCTGGTTGCCGTCTGCATCTTCATGGTTGGCTCTGCCTTGCAGACGGGGGCCATGAACTTCGGTATGCTTGTTGCGGGTCGCTTCATTGGCGGTATTGGTGTGGGCATGTTGGCCATGGTTGCGCCGCTCTACATATCGGAGATTGCGCCGCCCGAGATTCGAGGGACGCTGCTCGTGCTCCAGGAGCTCTCCATTGTCACCGCCATTGTCATTGCTTTCTACACAACATACGGTACCAGACACATCCAGAACCAGTGGTCTTGGAGGCTTCCGTTCCTGCTCCAGGTAAGCACCCCAGGCTTCTAACGCCACGTAGACTGACAGGGCGTAGATGGTTCCAGCCATCTTTCTTGGAGCCGGTGTTCCGTTTCTGCCGTACTCGCCCCGTTGGCTAGCTTCCAAGGGCCGGGACGACGAGGCCCTCCAAGTGCTCTGCAAGCTCCGTAACCTGCCCGCCACGGACGGCAGTATCCTGCGAGAGTGGTTTGAAATCCGATCCGAGGCCGTGTACCGCAAGGAGATCAACGCCGAACGACACCCCAACCTGCAGGACGGGAGCCGATGGAGTCGCGTCAAGTTGCAGGTTGTCGGCTACCTCGACTGTTTCCGCAAGGGGGCTCGCGCCCGCACCCATGTTGGCATCGGCTTGATGTTCTTCCAGCGTATGTCGAAGGTCCCGACTGCCCTTGTTTGTGCCGTGGCTAACATACGACAGAATTCGTCGGCGTGAACGCGCTCATCTACTATTCGCCTACGCTATTTGGGACCATGGGCCTTAGCTACCAGATGCAACTCGACATGTCGGGAGTCCTCAACATTCTCCAGGTCGTGGCGTGTCTGTGGTCTCTCTGGGGCATAGATAGGTTTGGCCGACGACCGCTCTTGTTGGTTGGCTGCGTTTGCATGACCATCGCGCACTTCACCATCGCCGTCCTCGTAGGCAAGTACCAAAACAGCTGGGACACGCACAAGACGGAAGGCTGGGTATCCGTTGGATTCCTCTTCTTCTTCATGCTCTCCTTCGGCGGAACCTGGGGCCCGATCCCCTGGGCCATGCCAGCAGAGATCTTCCCGTCGTCGCTCCGCGCCAAGGGCATGGCGTACGCCACCATGTCGAACTGGTTCAACAACTTCATCATCGGGCTAATCACGCCGCCGCTGATCCAGAACACGGGGTTCGGGACGTACATCTTCTTCTGCGTCTTCTGCGTGCTCTCGACCGTGTGGGTATGGTTCGTTGTCCCGGAGACCAACGGCCGCACGCTGGAGCAGATGGACGATGTCTTCAATGACAACACAGGCGAGGAGGAGGCGGCGCGCAGGGCCAGGATTGAGGGGGAGATGGAGGCGCGGATTTTCCAGAACGGCGATCCGAAGGCTGGCGGCTTGGTGATGTTTGGCAATGTTTGATTGCGCGATATGAGAGCAGGGCTTGTTGTCGAACCAACAGTTGAGGCGAGTGGCTTGACATTCCGTCATCAGGCCTGAAGTGTAAATAAGTACAATGAGATTCTCTTCTTCCTAGTACATCTTGGCTCAAACAATTCTTCCAGTTATGCCTTACTAAATATTTTCTGAGGGATGACCTTTCAAATTGTCAAGTTCTTACTCTGTACAACCAACCTCAACCAATAGTACGGTAAGCAAAATGCCGTCCCCCACAAATGCTCACTTTATTTGACATGGATCGCCCTAATAAGTCAGTCGAAGGGCGCGCATGTGGGGCAGCTTCAATTGCTATAAGTCGAACAGGCCTGCAAAGAAGCATCCTCGTCTACAAACCACAATACTGGACATCACCATCACAGCGTCGCCATGGCCCAGTCTTCCATTGAACTGCAGCATTCAGACTCGTCTCCCGATGGGCCGTCTGGGCCCGAGGGGGAAGAGTCAACTCGACATGAATTTTCGTCGTTGCCCCGCGTCGACGGCGGGAAGGACGCTTGGCTTTTTCTGGCTGCTTGCTTTATGATAGAGGCCCTTACATGGGGTACTGAATTAAATCCTCATTAAATACTGGCTAATTGCGATGCTAACTGCAATGCCGCTTAGGCTTCCCATTCGCCTTTGGAGTGTTCCAGGATTACTACAGCACGCACGAGCCATTTGCAGGGTCGTCCCAAATCCCCGTCATCGGCACATGCGCCATGGTAAGAGTCCACTCTCCAGCGAGCCATGCCCCGTCCCCCGAGCTGACAGGTCAAGGGAATCATGTATCTCGGGCTTCCGTTCGTCATGGGCGTCCAGAGGCTGTACCCCAGACAGACTCGGTGGTCCCCGATCGTCGGCCTCTTCGTCATGTGCGTGGCGCTTGCGGCAAGCTCCTTTTCGCAAAACACCACGCACCTCATCGTCACCCAGGGCGTGGTGTATGCCGTCGGCGGGTCCATATCTTATTGCCCCTGCATCCTGTACATGGACGAATGGTTCGTCAAGCGCAAGGGCTTTGCGTACGGCATCATGTGGTCTGGGACGGGCCTCGCCGGCTTCATCCTCCCATTGCTGTTCGAGGCGCTGCTTGGGCGGTACGGCTTCCGGACTACCCTGCGGGTTTGGTCGCTCGCCCTCTTCATCCTGACGTTGCCGCTGGCCTACTTCATCAAGCCGCGGCTACCCTACGCTGCTACTAGGCACATCAACCCCTTGAAGCTGAGCTTTACGTTCAGTCGAACCTTTATGCTTCACCAAGCGGCGAATGTCTGCCAGGCACTGGGTTTTTTCCTGCCCGGGATTTACCTCCCGACTTATGCACGCACCGCGCTCGGAGCCAGTACAGTTCGGTCGGCGCTCACCGTGCTGCTCGTCAATGTCGCCTCGGTCTTTGGGTGCGTGGCCATGGGGCTGCTGACCGACAAGTTGCACGTCACGACGTGCTTCATGCTGTCGGCAGCGGGCACCACGATCAGCACCTTCTTTGTGTGGGGGTTCTCGACCAGCCTGCCGGTGCTGTACATCTACTGCATCGTGTACGGCTTCTTCGCCGGGTCCTACACCTCGGCGTGGCCTGGAATCATGCGACAGGTGACGTCTGGGCAGAACTCGCGCGACGAGGGCAGCGGGCGCGGCGGCAGTTCTTTCGACCCGGCCATGGTGATGGGCATGCTGTCCGCCGGAAGAGGCATAGGGAATCTCGTGTCCGGGCCGCTGAGCACGGCGCTTCTCCGGGGTATGCCGTGGCAGGGGCAGGCGGCCGGAGGATATGGGACGGGATACGGAAGCTTGATCGTGTTTACGGGAACGACCGCCTTGGCTGGTGGGGCGACGTATCTGTGGAGGAGAGTGGGATGGATGTGACGTAGAGTGGATGTGGATGGATCTGGGGAATGGGGAATGGGGATCATCGGGGAGTTTCACAGTCATGACATCAGGTCGCCGCTTATTTGCCGTAGAGATGAAGATCTACGACGTGTTTTGGCTTGGTGATTTTGTGTTGTACCGAGTACTCCGAAAGACGTCATGTTGGAGGCCTTTCTTACGGATGCCACCGTGAACATGCAACGTAGTAGCAATGTTACGAAGTAAATTCATTGACCTCGATTCAGCGCACTTCGGCGCAAACCACCTGCAACCACGCTCACACAACATCTAGGGCTGAGCTGAACCCTCCTCTGGCGGTCTGCGGATGGAACGAACCGAAACCACCACGTCGGCGATCCGTCTTCCAATCGAAGCCCGAAAGAGGACCCTCTCCAGGCCTAAAATTAGAAGCAAAAGCGGTCCAAATTCCTGGGGCGTTCCCCGTCCGTAATTGCAAGCGTGCCGCAGTGCCGAAAAAGCCTGTCACGGGCCTTAATTGAATGCCGGCATGTCCGCCCCGGGGGGGTTTGCCCTGCCCCCCAAGCTAGCTGGATTATTGGAGTCCAGACCCGAGCCTTTCCAGACCGTTGCTCGTATGAGGCCCCGCGGTGGCGGGCATCGGCGCCAATAGCGAGGACGCCACTTGGCGAGAGCGGGACCGCCACAGTCCGCATTCCTGTCGCTGTGCTTCGTTATACGAGAAATGTCGTGGATAGAGTGACGGAGCTTGCCCCCTGGGCTGTGCTGTGCTGGCTGGTGTCCGGTACGAAGTAACTGGTCTGTGGATGATGGCTGAACTTTGAAGTGTCAATTATAGATCCCGAGACTGGATGGGGAAATTGTATATAAGCACCAAGAGCATCCAGTTTGTTCGAGAACTTCATCAAGCAACTCACCATCCACTCATCCAACTCTTCTACAACTCATCTCTTCACTCAAGTCGTCCGACTCAACACAACACAACAACCACAGCCCTCAAACACCTCCACCACCGCCACCATGCAGATCAAGGCTCTCCTCTTCGCTCCCCTCCTCGCCTCCGGCCTGGTCTCGGCCGCGCCCTCCGCCAGCAAGTCCGAGATTTTCGAGATCCTCACCCTGCGCTCCGCCAGCCCCATCCACTTCTCCAACGTCCAGGCCGCCCGCAACAGCATCTTCCTCCACCTCCCCGACCAGAAGGCCGTCTGCGACAAGAAGTCGGACAACGCCGCCACCTTCAAGCTGATCGACGGCGAGCTGCACCTCTACCGGTCCTCCGGCACTCAGCAGAAGCTGTTCGTCGACCGCTCTGGCATGGGCCAGGGCGTCCTCCAGTACTCCACCAGCGACGCGCTCCCCCGCAACGCCGAGCGCAAGGGCTGGAAGATCGACAAGGACGGCAACCTGAACTTCAACGGCGCCGGCCTCCTCGCCTGCCCCGGCAGCATCAGCAACTCCTGGAGCGTCTGGGTCGACGCCGGCAACAGCAACCCCGGCGGCAACAAGAACTGCCTGGGATTCACTGCCCGCACCGTCAAGATCAGCAAGCCCAACAGCTGCAAGTACACTGAGCGAAAGTAGACAAAACATTGGGGTTCGACTTACATTGGGGGTCTAGCGGGGAAATTGCATAGACTAGACGACCGGACTAAGAGTCGCTACCCAGGCATTGATCATTTTACATAGCGACATTCACACATTTACACTGGATTGAGAATTATAAAGACTCAATACTTAAAAATAATTTCCGATTCATTAGCTCATTCACTTTGACCTGCTTGTCTATACCCTGTCTAGTCGTCCAAATCTCGGCCGGCCACTAATTCAACCCATTTCCATAAACCACAGGTCAACCACATATGCTTGCTTCGCTCGACCATGACGGCTTACGAATGAGTGACGACCTCTGGCTAGAATTCGATGCCGTCTAATAATCGCGCTCGATATAGCAAAGTGAGACGTTTGGATATTTGACGGGTTTGGGGATTTTATCATCGACAGCCTCTGATTATCTGCTACCCTAGGCTTGGCGTACTGCGACGCTGCCCTTCCCAGGACCGTCGAATCCGGAACGCCATCAGCATTCAATTTTTATCTAATTTAGAGCATCGTGTGTCCCTAGAGCGAGTCCAATGAGACACTCCGGATTCTAGCAGGCGGTCAAACAGGCGTAGGCCAATGTTAGCGCATTGGCGTCGGGTTGGAACAAAACACAGCAACTGACTAGTGTGAGGGATATTCAGCGCTTAACCCCCAACTTAAAGCTCTTTCTTTCTGGGGCAAACACCGATACGTAACAGCCATCTCGCAATTCAGCGGTAGCTTTGCCAGCCCCGTCGAGGGACAATCGATTTGGCGAAGTCTCGGCGGCGCAGACGTCATGCCAAGCCGTCCCTGTAAAACTCCACGTGATACGAATCTACGAATCGGTACGAGGCGACTTCTCGTCTCACCTCATCCATCACTCGGCCGCGTCAGCATTCTGGGGTTGAGATACGCATACTCCAAGCTTAATCCTTATGAAAGTCTGCGAATTCCCTTTAATATCTAGGCCCGCACGATAATGGAGTCACGAACTACCCAGCCGGCTCTTTCCGGCAAGAGAAGAGAGAGACAGCAGCTTTCATGCCAATTCTGTAGGCGGAAAAAGTGAGGTGACCGGTCCTTTTCCCACCGATCTCCAATCTAATAACCATTCAGATTAAAATGTGACCGCTGCCATCCATGCGGGAACTGTGAGAAACGAGGCCTATCATCGTCTTGCCGCTTCATAGGCTTAAACCCAGGGGAACAAGCGCCGACGGAAGTAGCCCAACGGATGAGAGATCGGATCCAGCATCTTGAAGGGCTTGTTCGCTCTATGATGGAGGGGAATCATCCGCCTTTGACCCAGAGCAGCAATTCTGAACAACAGCTCGGCGCTGCTAAGCAACCTGACGAAGCAATACCAGGTCCGTCAATCGACGAGCCTCTAGGTCGCATGCATCTATCGAGTTCGGAGACGAGCTATTTCTCCGAAGAACACTGGGCAGCAGTTCTTGAGGATGTGCGTCAACGTGATACTTCACCCTGCCCACCTTTTGAAATATATTGATAATGATGGTCCCTGACAAACTATAATAGATTGCCGAGGTCAAGGACTTCTTTGAGCAGCACGGAGACAACGGAGAGCACACCGAAGAAAGCTCCACTTGTGGTATGGGACCGGAACTTTTCTTCCCGAGCTCTGGTTCTCCTACGAGGGAAGATCTTCTAAGCTCCATGCCCGACCGACCCGTTGTCGACCGGCTAATATCTCGCTATTTCAACTCCATGGGTGCATTTTCTGGTAATAGCGATCACCCCTAACGTAGGACGGCGGTTGACTCTATCACAGTGATCATACACGCGCCAACCTTCCAGAAACAAGTATGCCCTCCTGCTTCATCGGTATTCACCGGACTAATGCTTGATAGTACGACCAATTCTGGGAGGATCCCACGGCCAAATCAACCATTTGGATTGGCCTCCTATACGGTATCATGTGTACAGCAACTCTCTTTTCTCTCCAATCGGGAAAGATGGCTCCGGAGGACATGTATGAAGTGAAGAACACTGCCTTGCTCTATAAACACAAAGCTGTGCAATGCCTAAGACTAGCTGACTACACCCGGCCAGTTCCGTATACTGTGGAGACCCTCCTGATGTACTTATCTACCGAGTACGCTCTAAACCGAGAGGCGCTGCTCGGCATCTGGCTGGTATTCGGGGTCATCATGCGCGTGGCGTTTCGGATGGGCTATCACCGTGATCCAGGTCACTACCCGAATATTTCGACTTTCGATGCCGAGATGCGAAGACGCGTGTGGGCCACCTTGATACCTTTGGACATACTGAGTTCAGGCCAGGTCGGTCTCCCTTGGATTGTCAAGCTATCTCTGGTGGATACGGAATCTCCACGAAATCTACTGGACGGAGACTTCAACGAGAACACAAAGTTCCTGCCTCCGGCCCGACCGTCCAGCGAGCTGACACCCGTCTCCTATACCATTATCAAAGGCAGACTAGGGGCAGTGCTGGGTCAGATTCTGGACTTGACTAGCTCGGCACGACCCATTCGATACGAAGAAATCAGAGACATGGATCGATTGCTGTTGGATACTCATTCCTCAATGCCCCCCGGTTTACGAATGCGGCCGATCCAGAGCTCTATCATGGATGCCCCAAGTCTGATTATGAAGAGATTCAACCTGGACTTGCTGCTCCAGAAAGCCCAATGCATTCTGCACCGAAAGTTCATGGTCCTGGCTTGGACAGATATTCAGTACCGTGAATCTCAAAAGTCCTGTGTCAAAGCGGCGCTGCATATTCTTCAGCACCAGCATGCGATTTACCAGGAGACACAGCCGGGGGGTCTCTTGGAAGCGGATAAGTGGATGGTGTCGGGCTTGACAACTCATGACTTCCTTCTTGCTGCAATGATCCTGTGCCTGGACTTGGACCATAGGCGACATCCCAGGGGCCGACCTGAAGAGCTTGGAGGAATGGCAGATGCGACGTTTCAGGAAATTCAGGAGGATGAGCTGCTGGGAGCTCTGGAAGCATCGCGTCAGATTTGGCACACTTCTTGGAGTTCTAACCACTCTGCCGAGGCCTCGAAGGCGTTCCAGGTTCTCAGCATCATGCTGGGGAAACTGGATTCCAACAATACAACTGTCGAGAAGCAAACACGGGATCTGACACAAACTTCGAGTCTTCTGGCTCAAGGTGCGTTTTGCTATATGCCGCCTGTACGAAGGATGTCTAATATGCGACTAGATACCTCAAGCTTGCTGGACTCCCTGACATATCAGGATGCGATCAGCTCAGCGTTTACTGGAGCAGCATCTGGTTCTACACCCTCTCCCTTCCAGCCAATCGTTCCGGGTAGTTTCGAGCCTAATGACTATTTAATGGGCTCTCCAGAGAGAGGCGCTGATGGTCTGATGGACCTCGAGGGTTTGATGGACCTAGAGGGAGGAGTCGACTGGGTAAGCCATTCCTGGTTGTATAGAGCTCTAAGACTTGAGTCGCATTTACCGCGGACGTGCTTCTAACTCTTTTTGCAGAACTGGTATGATAATTTGAATTTTCATATCTCGGGTGGAACGTTGAATTAACCACGGCTCCCTGACTCATTTTGATTACGCATTCATGGTTAGTAAGGCGAAGGAACGTTGTGTGGATTTTCAAGGCCACAACGAGAACAGGTTTAACATGTTCCGGGATAAGTTGTTTGTTCACTGTAGTCTTAGCTTAGGCCACTATTGACCCTCTCCATATTGTTATCTTAGCTCGTTCAGCTATGTTGTAGTCTATTGAACGTCAGTTCCATCAAAATGAATGTAGTCTCCTACCTTTCGTGCCGCCCACTGCCTACACTGGGTATTGGAGTTTTTCCCGGTGCGACCACAGCTCTGCTCTGTAGCTGGCTGACCAAATGCGCGAGATACCATTGGTCGCCTGATCGTCGGGCATCGACAGAGGTGCTCAGCCCCAACGGCAGCCGCCGCCAAAATGGTGAATGTCGACCTTGTCCGCAACGATTCTGCACGACAGCAATCAGCAACCCGCTTGTAGCCAGCGTCTCGAACAGCATGGGGCGATTTTCTGCTTCCAAAGACTCCCTGAGAAGGAAAAGAAGGCCCGACGGCAGATCCGAGGGAGGCGTCAGAGTCTCTTCTTCGTCTGCGGCCCCGACAACAGACCTTTCGGCGCCAGCGTCTGGCATAGTTCAAGAGCGAGAGCCCGAGCTGATGGCAGATTACAAAAAGCACCTGGTTTCCCGGCAAGGCGACACAGCAGCCAGCGCAGACCTCTCAACCCCACAGTCGGTCGAAGCAATCGTGAAGCGGCTGTTAGAAGATCGCGAGGAGAAGCAGTGGCGAGTCCCACTTCGACAGGGAGATATAAAAATACGAGAACAGGCCGAGAGGTTGGCAAAGTTTCTCCTCTGGTCCGACCCGCTGGTCAAGAAGGCCACCAGCGCTCAGCCGTACGCAGCGCTGGCATGGTCTGGTGTTTCCTTGCTTCTTCCTGTAGGTATACGATTATCCCTGCTCTCATACGCAAGCTCATCAGGTAGCTCCTCACAAGCAGTATCACGCAAGCTGAGGCCATGCTAAAAGGCTTCAATCGGATCGGGGATCTCCAAATGTATTGGAAAATCTTCGAAGAGACCTATCTCCAACCCAAATATCAACAACATTACCAACCCGTCATTAAACCCTTGGCCAAGCTCTATTCATACATCATCGAATATCAGGCCTGTGTCATATGCCATCTCTCCAGAGCTTAGCTCTCCCGCGCATGGCATAACGTGAATGGCTCCAACGATTGGGATGCGCAGATACGGGAGATCTATGAGGTGGCGAAAGACTGCAGCGGCTGCATCGTCCACCTCAACGAGGGCGAAATCAGGGAACGCTGGGACTTCCAGCTGCAAGAGATGCAACAATCGCGGAAAATTCTCGGCGACATCTGTCGCATTCTCGAAGAGGGTGGAAGCCAGATCTAGAGAAATTACGACGACCACAATGAAAGGGCTCTCCTTCAAGATCTCGCGTCCGACTACGAGGGTTACAAAAACTCCAACCCGCAGAAGGCACATGCGAGTGGTTCTTCAACGACGATAGATTCCGCAAATGGCGAGACAGCAACACGTCCAGCCTTCTCTGGATCTCTGCCGGCCCTGGTTGTGGGAAGTCAGTCCTATCGCGAGCTTTGATCGATGACCGTCGGCTATCCACGAACGTTACTACCTCGACCGTCTGCCATTTCTTCTTCAAGGACGGAGATGAACGCCGCATGTACAGCACCAATGCCTTGTGTGCAATCCTCCACCAGCTCTTTACCTAGGACCCTACCGGCAGCCTAATCGGAAAGGCGCTGCCTGGCCATAGGAGCCATGGTGAGAAGCTGACCCGGAACTTTTCTGAGCTCTAGCAAATCTTGATAAAGTGCGCCGTATCCTCGGACAGTGGAGAAACCGTTTGTATCCTGGACGCTCTAGACGAATGCAATTCAGGCGACAGGCGACAATTGATTGATCAGCTGAAGAACTTCTGCTTCGAGCGGAACGAGACGTCGAGCAGTTCGTCCAAGCTCAAATTCCTCATCACCAGTCGCCCGTACGACGATTTGGAGGCATCGTTCGGGAGATTTTCAGGTGCAGCCGCATATCTGCGTTTTGACGGTGACGACAAGTCCGAGGAAATCAGCCAGGAGATCAACCTCGGCATCGACGCCAGAATGAAGGACATTGGCAGGAGTTTCTCCGATGAGGACCGCGGCAAAATCTGTGCGAGGTTAAAGGAGATGGAGCATCGGACGTATCTCTGGCTCCACCTCACCTTTGACATCATTGAACAGAGTCCCTGTGAATACGGGCGACGGACCGACATAGAAAACCTGTTGTCTGAACTGCCTTCCCAGGTATCTGCGGCGTACGAAAAGATCCTGGGCCGGAGCAAAAACCAGACGCAGACGGAGATGATTCTTCGAATCGTCCTTGCTGCGGAGCAACCTTTACACCTCAACGAAGCAAACATCGCCTTGACATTGGATTTGCGAAAGTCACAATTCGCGTCACACGCCGCGTTAGAGCCACGGCTATGGCCAAGAGATAACTTCCGAACTACTGTCAAAAACCTTTGTGGTCTCTTCGTCAACGTCTACGACTCGAAACTGTCTTTCATTCATCAGACTGCAAGGGAGTTCCTCATCAATCCTGAACGACAAGGCACATGGGAAGGGCGCTTGAACATGTCAAAGTCGCACAGCACGATGTCACTGGCCTGCCTTCACTATTTGCTGCTGCCGGATCTCGCAACACCAGTTCAGAACTCTCTCGGTTGTCAAGAACGCTCATTCCTCCCCTACGCGTCTGCCTACTGGTCTCGGCACTACAATTCGCAGGAAGATACCATTGCAGACCAATCACGGAAGAATGCTCGTATGCTCTGTGATGTGACTGGAGAGCAAGTGGGGGTTTGGGCGCCTATCTACTTTGAAAGGGACTCTGGTTGGGAACCTTGGGCTGATTTGGCTCTGGCGAGCTATCTGGGTCTGAAGCTGGTCGTCGAAGATATCTTGGCTGAGGAGAAGACCGATGTGGATGCAGAAGACAGACACTCCGGCATGGCGCTCCGGACAACCTCAGAACGGGGCCACACAGAGATCGTCCAGATGCTGCCCGACAAGAACGCCAATGTCGATGCAGAAGGCGGAGTCTACGGCCCTCCGCTCCAGCGGCCACATCCAGAGGCCATAAAGAGATCGTCCAGATGCTGCTCAACAAGGTCGATGATATCAATGCAGAAGGTGAACTCTACGACACACTACTCCTGCGAGCCTTGTTCAAAGCCTATGCAGAGATCGTCCAGATGTTGCTCAACAAGGTCGATAATATCAACCCAGAAGGCGGAGTCTACAGCGAGGCACTCGAGGCGGCCTCACTCAGAGGCAATAAAGAGATCGTCCAGATGCTGCGACAGGCGGCGTGCTAATCATCGGTTTATTATTACGCATGGAGTAAATCTTTCAATTAAGATGAAATTGTTTATGCTGGGGGAGCTGGGGGTTTAGATTGATGCCCAGATGGGTTATTGGATGGCTATAATTGGATGTTGCAACTTAAAATGAGAGTACCTGAAGTCGTTACTGTACAAAGTACAGCATGTTATTTGATAGATACGGGAAATTTCTACAGATAACAAGACATGGATTCTATTATACTTTTAGAAATTTCTGATTTTAGCACGAATTCGCACACGAAGGAGAGGTGCGTAGAAAGGCTGGTGTTATGTGAACACTTGGAGCCTGATGTGTACGCTCTACAATCCAATACATAGACATCCTCGTTCTTCCTTGATCAGCCATTCCATATCAAAACGACCCGGATGCTCCGCTGGCCCCGTACACACTCCCACTTGCATAGCTATTGACCCCTTCCGCCAGGTCGACATAAACAGGAGCCAACTCCACAGGCTGCGCCAGACGGCCTGCAAGGAGCAATGGGAGAGCAGCATTGACAGCTTCCGTCGTTGCCCCCTGTGAGGTGAGGAAGTTGCTGATGGTTGGGCCGGGAGCGACTGCATTGACTCGGATACCACGCGGCCATAGCTGCTGACCGAGAGATCGGGTGAACGATACCAAAGCCGCTTTGGTCGCCCCGTAGTCGACCATACGTGGGTTGCCGCGCGCTGCTAAGTCCGATGCGGTGAAGATGATGGACGAGCCTGGGGGAAGGAGATGCACCGCGGCTCTTGTGATGAAGAACGGGGCATATATGTTGGTTCGCATAGTTTGTTCAAAGGACTTGGTCGAGTGGTTGCCAATGTAGCTTTGCTCAAGAGCAAATCCAGCATTGTTCACGACGATGTCAAGGCCTCCGAGACTATCTGCGGCCTGTTGTACTAGGTCCGCGCAGAATGTCTCGTTCCTTAGGTCACCTGGAATGTTGAAAGCTCGCTGGCCTGCTGCTCTGATGAATGATAAAGTCGTCTGCGCATCTGACTCCTCCTCGTCGAGATAGTTAAAAGCAACATCCGCACCTTCGCGGGCGAACGCAATTGCAACGGCGCGACCGATCCCTGAGTCGCCGCCGGTGACCAGTGCTTTCCGACCCTTCAGACGGCCATGTCCAACGTAGCTGTGCTCGCCCGAGTCCGGGGCCGGGTGCCAGTTACTCTGAAGGCCTGGGAATTCTTGAACCGGGAGGGTGTAGTTTTGTCCGAATCGCGTACGAGGATCAATCAGATAGTGCGTAGAGTTCGGTTTGTCTGTACATGTTAGCCTGGGAATGGGACCATGCTCTGTTGTGCAATCACTGACCTTGCCCATGGGAAAGTCCGGCCAATGCCGCGAGGAGGAGGAGTTGTACTCGAGACCCAATCATTTTGTGCAGTTGGAAATTGTTGGTGGAAGTATGGCTGAGAATGGATCTTAGAAATATCAAGATGAGATGAAAACTCACTATTTATATTTCTGGGGTTTACCCAAACTGAACCTGGGTTGGTACAACAGCATGTGATTCTGGAGAAACCGGACTGCGCCCTGGGCCAATTCTCATGCCGAGCTGGAGTGTGCTGCCCAAGGACCATAGAAGTGATCATCTCCGGCCAATTCAAGCTCTCAGACGACCGACACAGCCATGATTCAAACATTCATCACGACCTATTCCGAACCCTTGTTTGGGACAGTAGGCGGAGTAATTGGACGCGTACTCTATGGTCTCGGAGGTCCGGCCATGTCCATACCCAGAGCCGCGCGGCAGCTCGCCGTTTATTGTACTGTGAGATCACATCTGCTTAATAGAGTAATCGTCACCTCCCTGATGATCATTGCTTGGCCGGACGATACCAAATAAGCTTATTCGTCGGTGACTGGGAGCCCGGAGATAACCGGACGATGGGGCCCGGAGGTGTGGGTCAGCACCGGATTTGATGACGAGATGTCCGGACTGCGATACATCCTCTGCACAATTGAATTGTGTCTAAGTGAACTTGAATTTGTATTTAAGGTACACTTCAGACTCATTCTCCTACTTTTGACCTCACCAACATTTACATTTCTCTGCAACACTGCCCAATATGTGTTCCAAAGAACCCGAATTCTCGGAGAGGGACATTCCGAACCTCAGTGGTTACGTTGCCATTGTCACTGGAGGTAAGTGTCTACGATGAGTAGTGGTTGAATAAATATCCGTCACAACAGCTTGTTGACCCTGTGTGTGGTAGGAAATTCCGGCATTGGGTATGAAACGGCCAACCAACTCGCCCTCCACAATGCGCGTGTATACATCGCCAGCCGATCCCGCGAGCGGGTGACACAAGCTATTCACAAAATGTCACACTCGGCTATGGGAAAGCCTTTGGATTTGCACTTCCTTCAAATGGACCTGAAGGATTTGAAGTCGGTGAAGGCAGCTGCCACACACTTCAGAACGTTGGAAAGTCAGTTGGATATCTTGATCAACAACGCTGGTGTACGCATTGCTCGCTCGCTCCTCCTCATTTCTGCCAGTGTCTAACTCGGGTTTCTTGATTAGGTCATGACTGTCCCATACGAACTCACGAGCGATGGATTCGAGACGCAGTGGCAGGTCAACTACCTTGCGCCTCACATCTTTACTTCCAGTCTCATGCCTCTTCTGTTGTCGACGGCATCGGTTCATGACCGCCTCGACCGAGTCCGGATCGTCAATGTATCCAGCGACGCAGCCCTTTTTGGCCCTGATGAAATCCAGTGGGCCGACGTCAATATGACTTCAACCAAGGGGATGCTGGAACTATGGTAGGTGCACTGAGATGGTAGTGGCAACCATGAAGCTCGCTGCTCACTAAAATCCCCAACCAGGAAACGATACGGACACTCGAAGCAAGCAAGTATCCGCGATGCCAAAGCACTCAACGATCGCTATAGTTCACAAGGTAAACCGCTAGTACCCAGTCGAAAACTCAGACACTAACGAGATGTGATCCACAGGTGTCACTGCCTACTCGGTCCATCCGGGCATTGTCCAGTCGAACCTCCAAGGCCACGATCCGACTATCGTTGGGAAGGTCGTACGCGTCGCGATGAAAGTCGGAGCTCGCGACACGCCGCTCCATGGAGCCCTCAATTCGTTGTATTGTGCTACGAGCTCCAGTGCACCGAGTCAAGGACAGGGCAAGTTCTTCGTGCCGGTTGGAAAACTGGAGTCACGGGCGGATAAATGGATTTCTGACGGAAAGGGGAATGATAAGCTGTGGCAGTTTGGAGAGGACCAACTGAAACGCCTTGGGTGAACTGGGCTGTGAGACGATCATGTAGACTTGGACAGGAATTAGTTGATAGTTAGTGAATATCAATCCACGAATTACGGATTTCCCAAAGGCCTAAAGATGTACTAGGTAGCGGTAGCTTTATTCTAGGACGTGTGTTAACAAATCGTGGGCAGATCCTGAACTGATAGCCTGGCCCCTCACTTCGATTCCTTGTCTGCACGAGGTATTCGGAGATTTCTCCATGTTCTTATCATAGGAATATTTAGAAAATACAATACAGCTACCTAAATAACTGTCAATGTCCACAAAACGACAAGAAAAGACGCAGCCCAGGACCTAACGGTCGATGTCGCTACTGATTCAGATTCGGATTCATAAGCGCGTAATGAACGTCCCTGGCAACTGTATTTCCCCGGAAATGCGATAGTTCTTGACCTCAGCCTATCTAGCTCGGAGCAACTGAATGACGGGTCAGAGGAGGTGACTTCGAAGTTCTGAGACACTATTGGGACACTGCCGTCAGATGGACCAGTCGTCCCGTTTTCCCACAGGTCAATAAAGGATTGACTATTACCACACCAAGTTAGAAATAGTCTTTAATACACTCAAGTTCCGTAGTCTTGCCACTTACAAAAATGTATTATCAATGCTGGCATTGATAACCACGGTATTCATGTGAAACGGGTACCAGGTCCACGCGTCCTCGTTATTTTCATACATGAAAGGGCAATCCAATTCCGTGAGGCTGTCGTTATTCGCGCGACGCGGATATTGCTTCAAAGATAGCAACGGGTTGTTCTGTATGAGAACGTCGGTGAGATTCCACTCCCAGAGGTTATTGCCATTCCAGGGCACGAGCGTCTTCATGTATGGATTGTCGCGGATCTCCAGACGCCGCACTTGTTTGAAGCCAAAGTGCAGGTACTCGGCGGTAGTGTTAACAGCGGCGAACTCGTGTACGTCGGGCCACAAACAGGGGCTGATGTGCCGTACGCCCGTGATGTTGAGAGTCTCTAGGACGGGCTGGACAGATCCCACCGATTTTTCCGACATGAAGAGCTTCAATTTCCCGTTGCCGGAGATGCGGGCCTGTCCTATACGAAGGGCTAGGAGCAAGGCTTCGTCAAGATTCGGCATATCCTCGAGGATGAACGTGGACGCATTCCAAAAGTTCATCAGCCCGCCGAGGCCCTCGAGGCCGACGTCTCTGACCTCGATGACTGCGTCGGTCTCGTCTGTGATATGCTTCAAACCAACATCCAAATCTTCCGCTAGCAAGGGCAATCCGATTTCTGCGTCCAACAGCTTTGGGGCTGAAATGAGACGGAAACTGGCGACGGAGTTAATGTCCTCGAGATGCAGATCCACAAGCTCAGGGAGCTTGGATATGGTGAGTGCTCCGCCGACGAGGCTGAGACTTGGAAGCGAGATGCTTTTCAGTTCACCGAGCGAGCTGATGTTGAGATCTCCCGTAATGGATTCGATGGTGTCGCTGCTGATGGCGGACAGGCGGGAGGTGGCCCCGCTGCTGTCAGAATCGGTGTATACCTTGCCGTCGATTTTGACTGGGCCTTCCAGAGTGAGGTTACCGACAGCATCTCCAGAGATGACAATGTCGCCCTTGAAGGTGCGGCATTTGCTCAGTTGGTCTGCCTCTTCTTGCGAGTTGATGGTGAATGTTGGTGCGTCTGGGCAGTCGGCAGTCGCTCCTGCAAACCAGGTACACAGTGGCAACGACAATGCCACTGCCAGAGATCTGTTCCATCGGACCATGTTGCTCTTGACACAACGAGAAATAGAGTTGTGAGTTTGAAAACAAATGCTGCTTGGCGTGAGACAAGTGAAATGACAAGTTGAAGGAGTTCAGGCGGCGCAGTTTGGCGGCTAAGCCCAAGTCGGCGTCGTCAGACCACTTTCGGGCTCCATGCCGCAAATGGGAACATATCTTGGCATAGTATTGTTAGGGGCACCAATAAGTACATCAGTAGAGCCTATTTCAAGGTATCTCCCCTGGCATCAGACGTATTGCGGGCGGCAGCGGGCTGTTGAACAATTACCCAGTGATCGCGCTTCCACTGTTGGCAAAAATCACACCATACCACATGCTGGCCAGCCATCATGATTATCCCATGTCCAGAAGTTACCAGAATGCCAAGACCAAGGGCCCATCCCTGTTTCAAATCTGCTCTAATCTCGCCCAACCGTGCTAGTATTTTTCCAATGCTGCCTTCACACATTGCTTGTACTAGTCTACGGGAGCTGTCTCTTCCCACTGCATCGGTTAAGAAAAGGTTCAAGACAAGTTGATGGATCATCGTACAGATTGGGAACATCGGCTTGTTAACTTCGTCTCTTATGGTTAATTGGGTCCGTCTATTTACATATCCTCGTCACTTAAATTGAGTTTAATATTTAAATAATAAATGAGATAATTATAATGCTAGCTGAATAAAGTTTTACTATTTGTTCCTCGTTATTAAGGATTAAACCTATGTTGTAATGGCTACATATCTAAGTACTTTTCTTATAGCTTTAGAGTCTAGTCTAGTCTCCTTGCCATAGAACATCTGGACCTTAGCTCCATGGTACGTCCTCAACTCCCAGGCTTTATTAGTCTTCTCTTCTCTCAACGTCGCGGAACAAAGGTCCGTCAGCAGAGGAGATGGATTAAAGCAGGTCCATATAACAGCGGCGACGAGAACTACCGGGAAGTGGATTCAAAAGCACAAATAGAACATCACAACTGAGATGGAAGTAAATTCAAACCATCTTCTAAGTAATTAATAAGTAATAATATACGTGAAGAATATATACCAATCCTCAACCATCGCTAATATACCCAATCAACCCCCTTCCCCTTCTCCAATTATGCCGTAGGACAAGCCTTTGCATTCTTGCTCGTCCTCGTTTCCCAAACGGTCGTCTTCTCCGACACCTTGAAGGTGGTAGTCTTGACAATAGTCGCCCGGTCAGTGAAGGTGCTGCTCGGCTTAAGAGTGGTCTTGACAGTCGCCCAGCTGGTCACAGTGCTGGCGGGCAGAGTCACAGTCTCTACAGAGGTCACAAACTTCGACTGCGTCACAGTTGCTCGTGACTGGTCAAGAACAGACGTAATAGTACGCGTGCTGGTGGCTGCCTGAGTGATGGTCGTAGCGGGAAGAGTCGTGGTGGACTTGATGGTTTCGGTAGAGCTCGTCTCTGAGGAAACAACCACGGTGGAAGGCTTCAGGGTTGACGTCTTTCCTGTCGTCTTGGTGGTGAGAGCTGTGAAGGTCGATGTGACACCAGGGACAGTAGTAGTCTGGTACTTGGTGGCCTGAGACACGCTGAGGACCGTCGAAGTCTCAGCCTTGAGGGTGCTGACCTTTCCAGTAGTCTTGGTGATAACCAAATCTGTGGACAAGGTGGACCCTGGGAGCGTCACCGTCGACGTCTTGACCGTGGTCGTATAAACTGAAGCAACCGTGACGGTGACGGTCTGAAGGCCAGCGGCGCGAGCAAGCAGGAGACCAGCCGCTTCATGATCGATCCGAGGATCGCGAGGAGCCACAGTGGGAGCCGGACCCTCGGCGAAGCCTCGCTTCTTGAGTGAGTCTGCGGGGATACAAGAAATGGTCGTTGTCTTTTCGGTTGTTTTGGTCGAAGTCGTGTACACTGAGACGTACGAAGTCGTTGCCTTGGCCGTGACGGTGGTCACTCCGTCGGTTCCAGAGGTCACAGTAGACGTGCTCTTGACGGTGACGGCTTTGGGAGTAGATGTCGTAGTGCTTGAGATTGTGCTGCTTGTGACCTGCGTCGTGGTAGTAGCCTTGGGGGTGCTAGTGGTGTAAGCGGTCTCGGTAATCGTAGTCTTGAGTGTAGAAGCTTTGGCAGTGGTGGTGATGTACGACGTGGTAAGGACCTTGATCGTTTTCCAGGATGTCTCGGTCTCGGCGTCGGGTGTGATCGTGGTACCGACGTCGATAATCTCCGTTGACCGCTTGGTGACAATTTCATCTGCTTCGGTCGCTGTCTGCGAAATAGTCGTGGTGCTCTTGACAAATGACGTGGTGGTGACCGGATCAGGAGTGATGGTGGTGCCAATATCGAGAAGCTGGGTCGTTTTGATGGTAGTCGTTTCGACGGGGCCAGTCGTGGTTGTAGTCAGAGTCTGCTTGAGGGTGGAAATACTCGTTGTGAACACGGTCGTGGTGCTGGGAATCGAGGATGTGCTAGTGCTGCTCGTCTTGGTAGTGGCTGTGCTGGCGGTCGAAGCAAGGCTGGCCGTCTGGGAGGTCTCGACAACGGCGGAAGCAACAAAAGGAGTAGCGTAGACAAAAGTGCTGTTGATCCAGGCCGTAGCCGAGAAGAACGTGCCGAGCTCGAACTGGGCAGCGGAGCTGGCCGAGAGCTTAGTAGCAAACGATGCCCGGCCTGCGGTAGAAGCTCCAGGGCCCGAGTTGCCCATCTCGCCAAAGATGACTCCATCCGTGCGAGGATCGCTCTTGGTCCACTGGTCCCAACCGGTAGCTTCGATCAACGAGCCGAGATAACTGCTGATGTAGGCCACGCGGGCGTACTGGTTCCAGGGGCGACCGAGCGAGACAGACGAGTAGGACGCGCTGCCAGCTGCCTTGATGGTGCACTGGTCAAAGACGAAGCCGGCGGCAGTGGTGCTGTCGGTTCGCTTGTTGGCGGTGATGGCAATGCCGTCTCGGTTGGTGGCGATGGTGGAGTTGAGGAAGTATCCAGCTCCAGATCCCCAAATCATGTCGATGTTGCCCTCTACGTACGAGTTGGAAGCGAAGAGGTAACCGTTGATCAGGAGGGCATCCTGGTTTCCGTACACCTGGCAGCCGTAAAGGCCGGCATACTTGCTGCTCTTGACACCGAAGCCCAGGGAGGCGTAGCTAAACAGTCAGCAATTATTAGTCTATGGGAGGAGACGGGGGCTTACTTGGAGGCGGTGCCAAACGTGTTGGCAAAGTTGATGTTGACAGCCTGGAAATAGTTACCAGTAGCGTACACGGTTGCCGAGTCCGAGTTGGAGGCATCGGCCTGCGTGTCGATGCCCGCGTTGTACGTGATGGTGACCTGGTTCTTGGTGTAATCTCCAGCAGCGGCCGAGTAGCCGAGGAAGATGGTGGTACCCGCCTTGCTGAGGACAAGCTTCTCCGAGTAGGTGCCCGGATAGATGAAGACGATGGCGGTGGTCTTGCTGGACACGGGAAGAGCATCCAGGGCGGACTGGATCGTGGTGTAGGTCGTCTTGCCTTCGATGGCCGTCTTGGAGACGACGAATGCTCCGTCAGGAGGCGTCGTGCCGTCGTAAGTGGTTGGGTTGACAACTGGTGTCGTGTCGACGGTCTTGGGCTGGGGTGTTTGGATCTCATCCCAGTAGGTCTTGTCGATCCAGTCGGTGCTGCCCATGACAGTCTCCAAGCTGTAAGAGTCGCTCGTGAGCAGAGTCGCAAAGCCAAATTGTTCTCTAGCTGCCGAGTTGTTGCCCCAGTTTCCAGGGCCGTCGTTGTTGTACTCGGCAAAGGTGATGGCGTCGGTACGAGGATCAGTCGCGGACCAAATCTTCCATCCGGCGGGCTGGATGATGTCGTCCAAGTAGCTGTTCTTGACGACAACCAGAGCGTACTTGGAGTAGGGACGTCCAAGGTACACGCCGTCTGTCAGATCAACCGTGGCGCTGGGTGCGGCAGTGAAGAGACACTGGTCGAAGATGTATCCACCAACGGCCGAAGAGCTGGCACGGCTCTGCGCCGTGATGGAAGAGCCCTTGCGCTTGGCGCCAAGAGTACAGCCCTTGAAGTACGACTTGGAGTAGCCCCAGATAAAGTCGATGGCGCCCTCGATGTAGCAGCTCTCGTAGTACTGGTATCCGGCGGTGGCTCCGGTGAGAAGAGTGTCCTGCCAGCCGATCATGGAGCAGCCGTAGAAACCAATCTTGTTGCCGTAGATGCTTGCCGCGAGGGTCACGTAGTTAGCCGTTGCGCCGTCCAGGTTGTCCGAGTTGATGATGTCAATATTGTACATGGCAATCTTGCCGGTGCCGCCCGTCGCGATGGTGGCGGTCTCGGCGTTGCTGTGGCCCACGGGGAGAGGGCTGACGGACAGGCCCTTGGCCTGGGTGAGGATGACCTTGTTGGTGGTGTATGTCTTTCCAGGGGCGCTCTCGGTGTATCCGATGATCATGACCGGGCCGCTGCGGCTGATGGAGGGAACTTGCTCGTTGTAGGTACCGGCGTACATGAAGATGATCTGCGTGGACGAGTCGGATGGAAGACTGGCGAGAGCGTCCGTGAGGCTGGTGTACGAACCGTCGATGCTTCCATCAACCGAGACGAGAACGGCGCCAGAAGGAGGCTCGGTTCCGCTGGTAGGGTGAGCCCACTCAGCATCAGCCGTGGCGGTGGTGGATGTAGCAGGAGCCGCATCTGAAGTCTTGGTGACCTCGTAGCTGGGCACCAGGTTATACGCAGTCATGTCAAGCCAGCTGGTGCTTCCGATGAAGCTCGACAGCGAGTAGGCCGACGCTTGGGACTCAGTAAGGCTGGTTGCAAAAGAGGCACGAGAGCTAGTCCAGTTTCCAGGGCCGGTGTTGTTGAACTCGCCAAAGAGGACATTGCCGGTGCGGGCATCGCTCGAGGTCCAGGTGCTCCATCCAGCCGAGGAAATATGCTTGTCCAAGAACGAGTTCATGTAGACGACGATGGCGTACTGCGACCACGGTCGGCCCAGAGACGTGGAGCCGTAGGTGCTTCCGTAGCTCGACGTGTACGTGATGAGAGACTTGTCAAACACGAAGCCACCCGCCCAGGACGATGAAGGGCGGTTCTGTGCAGTGATGTACGCATTGGCGGTGTTGGAGGCAACGTAACATTGGTGAAAGTAAGCCTTGCTGTAGCCCCAGATGAAGTCAACGCTTCCCTCGACATACGAGTTGCTGAATACCTGAACGCCCTGGTTGACAAGGAGAGTGTCCTGGAAACCCTTGAATGCACAGCCGTAGGCGGCCATGTTGGTGCCGTAAAAGTCAGCTGCCAAGGCGGCGTAGCTGGGCGTCTGAGGGAAAGTGTTGGTGAAGTTGATATTGTACACGGCTAAGCCATCACCGTTGGTGTTCTTCCAGTTCAAGATAGGCGTCTCCTCGTTCTGCGACGAGCTTGTAGACACACCGTCGCTGAACTTGATCAAGACGGTGTTTCCGGTGAAATCGTTGGTGAAAGAGCTCTCTCCTCGAAGGGTCACCTTTCCTCGTCGTGTCAGGGACAGCTGCTCCTCGTAGGTACCAGCCAAGATGTAGATGGTATAGTCCTTGCCATCGGCGGGGAGTGCCGCAATGGCGGATGAGACGGTACCGTACTGGGTGCCGGTAGGGCTGGAAGCAACGGTGAGGGTTGATCCCACCGAGGTAGAGGAAGCAGTTGCAGTTGAAGCCGAAGCTGTAGTAGACACATCTGTGGCAGAGAACGTAGCCGTGCCGGAAGACGTGGCCGTGGCAGAGGTTGTCACTGAGGTGGAACTGGTAACGGCGTACAAGGAATCAGGCCAGCCAGAGAAGGGGGCAATCGCGGCAGAGTCAATCCAGCTGTCATCACCAAGAATATTCTTGGGTGAGTAAGCTGAGGTACTGGACAGGATCTGGGCCCTGGACGAGCGAGACGACGTGTCAGATCCTGGGCCGGTGTTGTTGCCCTCGACGAAGCTGCCGGTGAAGGTCGAGTCGGTATTCACCAACCAGCCAACAGCAGCAATGTGAGCATCGAGATACGAGTTGACAAAGGCGACCTTAGAGTTGGTAGAGTAGTCTCGTCCAAGGTAGGTGCTCTTCTTGGGGACTGAAGTGCTCACGGGCACAACAGCGCAGAGATCGAACACGAATTGGGAGCCGCCGTAAGCAGACTGATACTTGTGCGCAGCAATGGTCTGTCCGGTGGTGGTTCCATCAGTCACGATGACCGAGTTGTAGATGTAACCAGCGCCCTGGCCCCAAACGAAGTCGGTAGTGCCCTCGATGCGACCGCCGCTGAAGTAGACGTTTCCGTAGTCGAGGTAAAGCGTGCCCTGGCTGGACAAGATGTTGCAGCCGTAAAAGGCCACCTTCTGGCCCTTGGCGTAGATGGCGAGGGCAACGTAGTTTGTCTGAGGGCTGTAGGTGTTGACGAAGTTGATGTTGTAAAACGCCGTCAGCTTGGTCTCGTACTTGGAGGCGCTGAATGTCGCCGTCGTGCTGGAGCTGCCTGCGCTGGAGGCGCGGCCGTTGGAGTTCTGGATCGTGACCTTGTTGGAGGACGAGGACGCAGGGTCGGAGGACTCGCCACGGAAAATGACGGGAGCGACGCGGCTGATGGTGGGCTGCTCGTTGTAGGTGCCGGCCAGGATGTAGATGTACTGTGTGCTGGAGTCCGCAGGCAGAGCGGCGATGGCGGCGCTGATGCTGGTGTACTGGGCGCAGGCGTTGCTCGCAGGACCAACAACAAGAGCGGTGCTGGGCATTGATGAGGGGACACATGATGCGGTTGCTGATGCGGAGCTAGTAGTGGCCAAGGCCGAGGTCGAAGCAGTGCTCGAGATGCTGGTCTCGGTAGTTGCTGACGTGCTGGAAGACCCAGTGCTGGAAGACCCAGTCGAGGAAACATCAGTAGAAGAGGATCTCGAGGTTGATGAGGTCTCCGTGCTGGAAGATCCAGTGGATGAAACAGTAGAAGAAGATCCGGTGCTTGAAGAAGACACAGTGGAGGAGACCTCGGTGCTAGATGATCCCGTAGATGAGACCTGGCTGCTCACACTCGTGCTAGCCGTAGAGGAAGTTGCCGAGGTGGAAGAACTCGTAGTGGCCGACGTAGTCGAAGACTGGGCGTTCTTGGCGTTGCTGGCCTTGATGGCACTCAGAACACCAGAGTCAATCCAGTCCACGTTGCCAACCGCCACTGAGGGGTACACCGAGCCGAAGAACTTGGAAATATCATAGGTCGAAAGACCAGAGACATCAGTAACCAAGGTCACGTAGGGTGAACGAGCAACAGCGTTCTGGGCATAGCTTCCTGGGCCGCTTGTGCCATACTCGAGATACTGGTTCGTTGTGCCTTGCGTGAGCGAATCGACGTGAACACCACTTGCTGCAATGAATGCGGCAAGTGCAGTGCTTCGATATAAGACAACTGAGCCTGTGCCGGGGGTGGAAGCAAGGAAGATGTTCTTGGTCGTAGTTCCATCTTTCTGGATAACCTTGCAGTCGTCGTACACAATTGTAGAATTGTAAAGTATGCTGTTGACTGCGTAGCCTTTGTTGTAGACCAAGTTACCGTTGGTGCCAGTGATGGCGATCGTCGAGCCGAAGATGTACAGCGAGGGGTACGAGTAGAAGACCTTGTCAGACGCCTCGATGTACGAATTGGCGATGAGGCCGGCGGCGAGGTTTCCAGTAACGGCATAAACACTGGCAGCGACGAAACTGCAGCCGTAAAAGGCGTTCTTGGAACCCTGCAGAGACACAACACCAGCGGTGGAGGCAGAGTTGGAGTTGACGAAGTTGAGGTTCTGCCAAGTCGTTCCCTTGACGTTGGCGTTCGGGAAGGTCAAAGGCCGGGAGGAGCCTCCGCCGTTCGTCACGGTGACTTTGTTTGAAGCATAGGAGCTGGTGTCTCGCTTGCTGACGCTGGATCCCGTTTGTCCGATGACTGTGACGGTGGCCGTGGCGGCGACAGAGATGGCTTCAGTGTAAGTGCCAGCCAGGACGGTGACAGTGGGGATCGAGTTGGCCTGGGCGTATGAGATGGCAGAGCCGATGACTGTGTAGTCTCCACTGCCATCAGTGGCAACAGTGACAGCTGTACCGCGGTTAGTCGATGTCTGGGACGTGGATGCGGATGAGGATGAAATGGTTGTCTGTGTGGAAAGTGAAGTGGAAGAAGATGAAATTGTTGTTGTCAATGTGGTGGCGGTGGAGGTCGACTCGGAGGATGTTCCGGGAGCGGTTGCGGTCGAAGATGATCCCGTGGTGGATTGGGTTGACTGTGTACTCTCCGAGATGCCAGTAGTTCCGGATTCGGTAGAAGAGATGGATGGTTCTGTTGAAGACTCTGTTAAAGACGACGCTGTCGACTGGGTGTTTGTCGACGACTCAGATATCCCTGTGGAGGACTCAGGCAACCCTGCTGCAAATCCAGACTCTGTCGACGGCAACTCCGTCGAAGATCCAGATTCTGTTGACGATACGGATGTCGCTGTCGAGAACGTAGATACCTCTGTCGAGGACAACTCTGTAGAGGACAACTCTGTCGTGGATCCAGATTCTGTCGCGGAGGTGTACGTCTCTGTCACAGATCCAGATGCCTCTGTCGAGGACGTAGATAACTCTGGTGACGACGAGGATGTCTCTGACGAGGACCCAGATTCTGTCACGGACGTCGATGTCTCTGTAGAACCCTCGGTCAACCCCGCCGCGAACCCAGACTCTGTCGAGGATCCAATCTCGCTCACGGACTCAGATGTCCCGCTTGTCACAGAAACAAAGGAATCCGTCTGAGTCGTAGAATCCGTAAAGGATGTCGAAGTGCTTGAGGACTCATCGGTACTAGCTGAGGTGCTGGAATCACTCGTGGTCTCGGAGAGGCTAACTGTCCCGGTTGAGGTAGTTGTCTCAGTTGTCTCAGTTGTCTCAGTCGATATATCCGTGGTCGCCTGACTAGTCTCGGTTGATTCTGTGGATGTCTGAGTCCCTGTCGAATCGGACTTCGTCTGAGCGTCTGCCGAAGACGTCGACACCGAGACGGTAGTCTCGGCTGAGCTGAAAGTAACCCTGGAGGAGGCCAGTTCCTGGGGTGAGAGCGGGGCCTCTGTAACGAAGGACGCTGTGGAGGAAACAGAGGAAGCGGAAGATGAAAGAGTGACGGGCTTTTTGGCAGGGCAGGCAAGGGGCTTAGAACGACGAGAAAGTGTATCCGAACCTGTTTGGGCGTGAACGGCACTCCCGGCGCAAAGGCCAAGGAGGAACCACAGCGATATTCTAGCCATACTGCTCAAGCCCTGCTGCCTCTGGGTGAAGAGAGTGCGGGAACGCAGGGTTGCAGCGACAGAAGATAAACGTATACGACCCCTGACGGCGATCAGTTGGGTGCGATGCAGGCGGAAGCAGACCGATGGAACAGAACCCAGATTAAACCGGGGTCCCAGGTTGATAAAGGACTGTCACCCGGGCATCGTCGTGTGATGAGCCCAGTCTGATGAAAGCCGTCGTCAGTGCCGATGCCTCAATGGGACGCGCCCCGGCAGCTTCGAGTCGACGCAGCGCGTGGACTCCCGGTGCTGAGAGGCTAGACCCAGGGTCCTCGATCCAGACTATCGGTATTGCCATGTTGGCTCCCCACTGAACCCCTGCCATGTCCTCCGACCCGTCCGGCTGACAGACGGCAGGCCCGGAGACAGGTGAGCCAGTCCCAAAACCCCGTTAGCCTCATCGTTTCAGCTTCCGCCAACGGCTCCCGCTAAATTCAAGCTTTGTGCCATGTGCTGGCGTTGACAGGGGCGGGACGTATTTATCCACCAATCTCGTCCCTCGCCGTCGCCCTGGGATCGTTCAGTCAAGCTTTGCCATGAAAACACCAAGCCATTTCAAGAAAGGCCATGTTCGTATCGGGATGACGCCCGACGACTACTGATTTGGTGCATTAGATGAAGGGTCCTACCGAAAAGAGCCCGGTTATTGCCATAGTCTAGACCGGCCCTATCTAAAATGGTGTACAAACTCGAGCTGTCACGCCTGATAGCTGCGATTTTCTCGCTTGTTGTCGGGGAATGCCGTCCAGAGTCTTTCTGGTCAGGGTCTGCGGCCAAGCGTCTGCGTAGATGGCTTCAACTGCGTGTTAGATGCTGGACAGACCATCTAAATTGTGTTTGGCCTATTCTTGAGTGCATAATATTCATCCACCTGAAAGCGCAAATTCTGCTTCACTCCCAGAGTCCCACCCAGATAGTCCGACAACTTCTAAGCGTGCGGTGGATGTTCATTTTTCCTGAGCGTGGGATCTCATCACAGCCGTCATAGTCCTCTCCAGTTCGAAGGACTAACGGACTAATGCTTGCCACGCAATCCTCTCCAGCCACCTCGTCACAATCGCGCTGTGAATGGCCACAGCTTGCAACTACTGAATTCGAGTATCCGCCGCTTGTCCGTAATGTGCCATTGTGCCCGTTGAGAAAAAGACGCCGTGGAATATCCGGCGTCTAGTCTTCGGAGCCGAAGCAGTCTTGAGGTTAGCCTCTATTTCCGTCAATTCCCCACACCACCGACGGCGATGTTGAGCACGACTCGATCCAATCTGGTGCCTCTAAAGAGTCATTGCAAGTTCTCGAAGGGGCTTTTAGACTTTTAAACCCTTAACTATTAATTACTTCCCACGCGCCGCTCCCCAAGTCACCGCTAAATTCCCCCTGGCTAGACCATTTCTGCTCATTCAGCTCCGAGGCTGAATACGATACCCAACCGGAGTCGCCTTCGGGCTTGCAAAGCTACAACTTCTGTCGTCTCGTATCACTCACTGCCAATCTGAGGAGTATTGAGACCCACGTGGGTGGTACGTATGCGGACGCGAGATGATTGTCTGGAGTTGGTGCTGCTCCTTGCTGGGGAAGCTACCCTACACCCGAACCCACCACTCGACGTCTCGCTAGGAAAATAATAAATAAGGCCTTTCTTGGTAAAAATTTATTATGTAGTTCCGAATTCTTACTTTTGTATTTTTTTTAAACCCCCTAATCTCTAGGTAGCAAAAGTATTACAAAATATACATCCTCATGTGTGCTAAAGTGCACACAAGATTCCACTGAAAAGCCCTTCTCGAAAACAACCACCAGGACAGCATTGAAAAATCGAAGAGACACAAGAGAAGCATCTCTAACCAAATATATTTTCCCTAGTAACTTTCAAGGCGGAGGCGGAAAACACCCACAATAGAAAAACCTTCCTACACTTAATGGTAGTTCCAGAGTATGCATTTCGCATTATTCTACTAGGTACAACGGTACACCGTCCATTTATTCTTTACTGAAACCTTGTAGGTATATACGTTGGATGTAATTGAAGTATTTCTAAAGCGACGACACTTTTGAATCGCCCAGCCCGGCTATTCACGAGCTTGTCCGAGTATCCCAATAAGTGAGCGACGAAGCGCGCAGAATGATCGGTTACGCAGATTCTGCTGATGGTCTTGAGATAATGCTGAGCCACGATCCGACTCTCCCAGTCGGGGAGGAACTCTTTCTACCATTTTTGGAACGACGGTGCTCGATGGGACTCGGATGCAGTTGGTCGAGATTCTGACGAGGCATAACCGCAAGCTAGTGTTTACAAAGAGGATGCAGGATGCAGTGGATGCGATACACCAGCGTGAGGGCGAGAAGTGGTTACGCGACATGATGTGTAGCTTGAGAGAGAAGTATGCAGACTAGGAGAAGTTGTTTATGGTAGTTGGCCAATACGAATGAGTCTGAGGATCAACAGCCTTGTGTGTTGAACGGGAATCAACACCGTTGTACCTGTCGGCAAGGGGCTTATTGTGATGGCATTTATAGAGAGAGAGCAGCTGTTGGTTCTGGCATTGTGCTGGAGTAGGTTTAACAAGGTAGATAGATATTTGGGTGGTATCAGCTTGAGGGGCACCATCATAGGCGTCGACGAGGGCTCTGGTAGGACCCTGGGAAGACGAGCATGAGCTGGGTCGACTTTAAGAATTGATTATGGCTATCAGAATGATTTGAGACATTATATGGTCTGAAATTGATCTGTCGCGGCTTTCCCCGCTGTCTCAGAGACAATCTACCTATACATTCATCGTTCAGTTGTGGGTAAAAAGTGAGGACTGGTTACAACTTCTACAGTCACACCGGCCATTGCAACACGCCTCGATCATTGAATTAGAAGACTCGCAACAATTAACAACCTGACGTCGTATTAACCGCTCGGAGATAATGTGGATGCGACGGCGAAGAAATCTATTCCCGCGGCCCTTAATAATCTCCGACTCCGCTAACTGCCTAGGGTTTTCCCAAGGCGCTGAGCCCTATTCCACCATCACCAAACCAACAAACAGTTCGTCAAGATGGGGTTGTCACCGCCAAACCTAGCCAATCGGGGTGCGTCTTCTGTGGAAGCACAGGACGGCTGTGACCAAGTCAGCCAGCAGAAGGCCTCAATTGAGGCAGCGTCCAACAGCGACCAACCATCGGAACCTCACGCATTTGAGGGGTCCTTGGCACTTGGAATGCAGGATGAGTTGGACGGCTCTGCTACGGGTATGTCAACATGTGCATCTCAAACTGCCGCATGCTTACAGGCATCATAGACTACCTGAGCCCACCTATTCCGGGGCCGGATTGCGACATTTTCACATACAAGGATGACAAGATTATACCTTCTACTCTGCCAACTGACCTCACACGACCTTATTTGCTCGTAAATATTGGCTCTGGAGTATCATTCTTTCAAGTCTTTGACAATCGCCGATGTGAGCGCATCACAGGCTCGTCATTTGGAGGTTCCGCTCTGTGTGGACTCCTCTTGCTTCTCACAAAAGCCCGCACCTTTGATGAAATGCTTGAGCTTGCAGACAAGGGCGACAACTCCAATGTCGATAAGCTGATTGGAGACATATATGGCGTGGACTATACTCGGATTGGCATGAAGATGACGGCTGTCGCGTCGACGTTTTGCAAGGCATTCAGTAAGGAACATCGATCACAGTACCATCTTGCCAGAACAACATCCGAAAATGAGGCATCAGAAACATCAGGCAAACCACCCTTCTCGGACTCCGATATCTGTCATTCTCTGGTTTTTGCATTGTTCAACAACGTTGGACAACTTGCGACGCTGCAATCACGGGTTCACGACAATGCCGACATTTACTTTACGGGCCCTTACGTTCGAGGCCACCCTCTGATCATCAAGACCCTTTGCATTGCGGTTCGATACTACTCTGGAGGAGAAAAGCGAGCGCATGTTGTCAGCGATCCTAGTTTCATAAGCGAAGGAGACGCGTGAAACCTCTTGGGCGGGATGCCGTTTATCGACCACTTCATATACCCTCTATCGATTGAGCTACATAGAAACCATCATCTCATGGTCCCCTCTCTGACCAGCAACGCTATCATCCCAATAATTAAGCCACCCGAGTTACTGCCCTCCTGGCAAACCCAAACACGGAAAGATGATCCCCAGTGTCTTAGATAAAAACACGCTATGACGTCCAACTATCGACGATGCCACTACCTCTCTATTCTAACCTAACACAAACAGCCAGTGTGCGCGTCATTTCGCAAGCCCAGCACATCAGCCAAGAGGAGGGTCAAATCTGAGACGAGAACTAGTTAGGCTTTCTTTTTTGGTATCGTCCATATGGGTCGTACGTACGTGGACACGGGATGCAGTTGTCTAAGGGAGTTAAGGCTGCTCCATGCTAGAGAAGCTACCCTACACCCTGACCTAATATTCAATATCTCGTTGAGAAGATAGCAAGCAAGCACCCTCGTTAAAAGCTGCGGTAAATTGCTGGCTATTACACAGGACTGTTTTTAGTATTATACAAGATCTCTGGGGTCTTCTATCTCATCATTTTCGTCAAGGTACATTGCTTTCCATTCCTGCTCCAAGATATCGATCCCACCGGAATCAATCAACCGACGAGCATCCCACATAATATACCCCCAGCTATGCAGGGAATCAGGTATATCATACCCATAGAGATTGCTGTACGTTTCCCGCCAAATGGTCACCCAGGCTAGCGGAGGTGAATCGTCTCCGTCACCTATGAAGGGCATCTTGTCTCGACGTTGTTGAGCCCTGTCGCGATCGGAATCCTCGTTCGAGTGTTGTCTGTCCGACATGTAATAATAGACAGAGTTAGGCATCCAGAAGCCGGCATAG
The DNA here is from genome assembly GCA_037954315.1 of Neonectria punicea. Lineage (NCBI taxonomy): Eukaryota > Fungi > Ascomycota > Sordariomycetes > Hypocreales > Nectriaceae > Neonectria > Neonectria punicea. Next base: position 68,030 of record JAZAVJ010000022.1, on the reverse strand, counting down.
TGAACCATACTCTTTGACATCATCTCGACTAGTTTGGTATGATCCCGGACTTTGAATGTGGAACATAAAGAGGCCAATCCTAAGGATACCATGCCATTCCTAAACCAGTCATCGTTAACTTGAAAAAGTTAGTACAATCCTTTTACATATCATATTGAAGGAAGATGGATCTTACGAGAAAGGTCGAATGCACCATCTGGAGTGGATAGATCCCTCCTTTCAGCGTCAAACCTGGGATTATCAGGATGTAGATCCAATTCAACCTCGTCAAATACGGTCTGGAATCTTGAGTCTGCAAAGGAGTTTATGCAGATGATCTCCTCAAATTCCCATGGTTCGAAGATGTTGAGAAACAGCCCAAGTGTTTCGTCGTTGCTGAGGGTCAAATCCCGGTCGACACGTGAATAGCCGAAGACGTTGCAAAAGATTTGAAACCGGTACATGCCGCGTAGGATCCGCGTTTGTTCAGCCTTGCTGAGCTGATCTGGCACTGACAAACTGCCTAGGTTACTCCGGGTCCAAGCAACATACTCCTGCAGTAATGGCCGGATGGTGGAAGTGTAAAAAGACGCAATGGAGGCAATCTCCTCTGTACTCGTCGAGGCGAAAAGTGTCTCGACGGTAGCCGTTGAGCGTCGTGAAGGATAGGCAGCGAGGAATTCTCGGACCTGTTGGCGGTTGCGCCGCTGCCGCAAGCTGGGTGAGCTACAGAGATTCGCGGAGTACGCGTCAATGAGGACGTGACCTATATTCAGCAACAGGTATCGCCGTAGCCAGAACGCTCGTCCATGAAGATACTGTTGATGATAGGTTGGCGACGCACGTACTAAGGTGCCGAGGTCCTCGATGTTGTCCACTGCCAAGAGGACTTGGTGTCGGATGTCAAAAGGGAGTTGTTCGAACTTGGAGATGTAGAGCTTATTAGCTGAGCCTGCCTTGGTGATCCGATTTGCAGGCGATGAAGCTGCAGAATCTGGAGCAGGCGACACATGGAGTTGCGATGAATGTCGTCTCGATGGGTGTAACCTCGATAGAAGCCTCGTTATTTTCTTCATGACGGTTGATGATCTGAGGCGTTTCAGACGAAACAGGAAGTCGATGGCTGGGTGCAATGCTGGTGGATGGTCTTGACAGAAGTGGTGGTGCGGTGTCTGACTCGATTGAGGCTGCGATGATTAGGCTGGCCGTGGACGTCTTATTTGGCGCCGGACCGAGATGAATGTTCCTTTGATTTCCCTTGCACCGCCGATGACGTGATGGTGTTGTTGGATGTTGTTTGTGCTGGCGAGATCCGCCGTTTCACAGCATCGACAGGCACTATGAGTACCCAGAGCTGCCTCTCACCATCAGTAAATCGCCGGATGACTCACATTCGACACCGAATGACTCCCGTCGCAGTCGGCACCGAATATACTTAAGTTTAGCAGTTGATCTTTGAAGATATTCATCCTGGCAGTTCCGCATATACTTTTTGCTACACCGACACCTTTCCCACGCCTACAGACAGCCCACATCCCACCACAATGGCCGAGCCAACTGTTGAACCTCCACGCGATGATGCCCCCGCTGACCTCAAGTCTCGCTTGAAAGCTTCCTACGACGCAATCGCCCCGAGATACAATGAATGGACGATCCCACACTCGGCCACGCGCCTCCGCTACCTAGAGCAGCTCCTCAACCGCCTGCCGTCAACCCCCGTCTCCGTGCTCGAGCTCGGCTGCGGCTATGGCGTCCCCGTCACCGAGAAGCTGCTCTCCCACGCCAACTTCTCCATCACTGCCAACGACCTCTCCAGCGCCCAGCTCGCGCTCGCCCGCGCCCGCCTGCTGCCCGACCCGCCCGGCCCGGCCCACGGCCGCCTGACGCTCCTCGAGGGTGACATGCTCGCCCTCGACTTCCCGCCGGCGACCTTCGACGCTATCGTCGGCATGTACTCCATCATTCACCTGCCGCGTGCCGAGCAAGTCGAGATGCTGCGCAAGATGGTGGCGTGGCTGAAGCCAGGTGGGTGGGTGCTGGCCAACTTCGGGGCCGAAGAGTTCGCGGGGAGGGAGGTGCAGAACTGGTTGGAAGAAGAAAAGGGCTGGATGTTTTGGAGTGGCTGGGGGAGCGAAGGGACGCTGGACAAGGTGAGAGAGGTCGGACTGGAGGTGATTGTGCGAGAGGTCGTTGAAGACACGGTTGATGCGACGTTCTTGTGGATTCTAGCTAGGAAGAGCGATTCTTAAAAGCGACGGTGAAAGCCGTCGGAAACCTGATTGTTACCTAGCATAGCACATGCATGGTCTCCGATTCCAAATACAGGATCCGATTTCTCAAGACATTCCTCCAGCAATTTCCTCCTCAAGTCATCTCAATATTAAGTGACGGTTCACAGATGGAATCCTAACGGATATTTCTCCCGCAAGTGCGATGATGAGAGCGGTCCGAGAGTGAGTATCCAAATGTCTATGAGGATAAAAAGACAATGAGGGCCATATCGCCGCCACGGAAGCCTGTACGGTGAGTTGTTCGATGGCCTCGAGGAAGTCAACAGAAACCAGAATGCAAGGGGAACGCAACCCTCCCATAGTCCGTTTCCCTTTGTAAATATTTGCCCTGGATCATCTCCGCAATAGCCCCTCTATGCTATTAAGTATTGCCCTTAGTGCTATGCGAACGAACCCGCAAAGCGCCCCAAAAAGACGTTTACTGAAAGCGGTAACTGGACAGCCATGTACGGCCTTGGCAGTAAACACCGTGTAGGCAACCCGCTGTCATTGCAACATATAGCCAAGGGGTAAGGGGATATAAGGAAGGGAATAATACCTTTGTGAAGTAATCGATACTCCGCGCGAAGCTGGCTTAAACCGCCATGTTGTATGCCCAGTAATTTAGACGTCTCCGGGCTTTCACGGCGATGTCGGTGACTGATACTCTAAGGCAACTACAGCTGCTTCTTGAGTATATCAAAACATGACCTGTTCTCTATTTTCGCAGAGTTAATACATAGGACTCTGAGGTATGAACTTGTTGAGATCTAAGACCTGTTTTTACAGACCACCACTCTGATGTCTGGTGCAGGTGCCAATGCCGAGGCGCGGGAGCACATTTTGGGACCCCAGATCCCCAGATCCAGGATGTAGTGCCGTGTTTCGTACCAAGGAAACAATTCCAATCGTAATCTAATGAAGCCGTGGGTCTTCTGATTGGATACTGAACCTGATCTCCAGTATATAACCGAGGCCAAGTTAACAGGGACTTCAATTTGGGCCGTGTGCGAACTTTAAGGATGCTTGGCGACTTGGCAACCCCTCCTCGCGCCAAGCCGTGGCTACATGATCAGCCTCTTTTTTCCGCTGTAGAGACGAACTCGCCACCACCCAATGCCCTACCTCCCTGATTGTGGCGACACAGCCTCGCCGGAACCTTCGGTAGTGTCCACGCAAGCCCGCAGGTCCGCCTATCTTCCTTCTTCCAACCCTAACCTTACCCCGTCGAATCTCACCACCAAGAATTCGCCCCCAGGCTTATGGCTTGGCAAGGAATGAACTAAACGGCACTGACGTGTCTGTTTTGCCTCTCGAGCTCAATTAAAACCCGTACGCCACGCCACTCCTGGCCCGTCAGTTTCGTTCCTTGCGATTGTCATTCTGGTCAAGCTTGTTTTTAAGCTTATCTTGGCCACCTACGACGGCGAATCTGCCACGTCGGGAAACCACAATGCAACCAGCCTCAGCACAATCATTCGCCCTCAACGACACAATGGCTGCGGAGCCGGCGCTCCCGTCCGCTCCTAGTTCACTGTCTGTGCCTAACAAAGAGTCTCCGAACGATGCGATGGTCGGACCCCCGCTCCTCCCGTACAACTTATGGGAGCATAAGTTGACCATCTCACTCTTCTGGTTCCTCATCTTGACCGAATGCACATTGATTCCCATCATCTTCTACTTCACCATCTCCAAGCTCACAGACCTACGCCCCGGTGCCATGTTTGCCATCATCACTGCCATGTTTGGTTTCATCTCCGGAGGCGAGTACGGACTCCGAGGTCTTCGCCTCATCCTAAAGAAAGATACCTATCGGCCTCTCAATGGCGCGGGCCGCTGGAACTTCGACACAGTGCACTTAGTCCTCGGCCCGCCCTACTTCGTCATGACCGCTCTTATGATTGGCTTCAGTATACCCGACCCGCCTATGATGCGCGGGCTGAGCATCATCATGCCCGTCGGCATACTCATGGTCACGTTGTACATGATGTGGACCGGTGTTGCGTACCAACTGGGCTGGCGCCTTAGATGGCATCGGATGAGTTCGCACACGATTGGAGATGTCTGCCCGCCGCTGACGTTGTGCATCATGGAAGACATCACGGCCTGCGATGGCGGAGGCGGCAAGGCGTATCGGGAAGCAGCGATGACTAGATTCAACGCGTCGCCACGGTTTCGGAGGATGCTCACGCAGATGCTTTGGGCGTGGGCTATCACGGGGTCGGTTCTTGCAGTTATTCTCATCGCTCTGGCGTGGAGTTTACCTGTGGAGGTAGCATATGCCCTGGGCTGGGCAGTCCCATCGCTTTGGGGTGCTATTGGAGCATATATGACGATAAAATGGGGTCAGAGATGTATAAAGATAGAGAAGGAGAAGTGGATCGAAGACCACATGGCGAGTGCAGGAGCTGGGTAAGGCTGAGACAAGTGCACGAGCATGTCATAGACGGATATTAGACGAATTAGCTTTGACTTAGAGCCACGACGCTGCCCCCGTAGATCTCCGTGTTATAAAAGGCTTCGAGTATCTCTGTGATTCTGGCAAGAGTGCCGGCGCGAAATGGCCGTCCTCGGGTTCTTGGCGCCGACCACGGTCAATTCCATACTGCATCGCAACTCATGCAATTCGATCAGCATCAAGAGCCAGTCCGCTTTCGCCGAGACTGACTGCAGCGCTTCTTACCTTGATCCTGGGAATGCGATTCTTCTTGTGCCAAGTACTGTCATCCCCGCCGACTATCTCGTTCCAGACCGTCCGTTTCGAGGTTCAGCCAATCCATAAAGACGGGCGAAACCAAGATTGTGTTGGAAGGTTTGGGACCTCATGACATCAAAGAGGGGATTGTTATTCTCAATCATGGGAATATTATCCTTATCGTAACTATCAAAAAGGCTCTGGAGACGAAGCCAGTAAGTATTGTGCTCTGGACAGGCGACTACAAGGTAGAATGGATGCAGGAGCTCACATTAAAGTGGGTTGAGTGGCCGTGCTAAACATATTGACAGCGACTATGGCTAAAGATCTTAATAAGAAAGAAGAGAAGCGCAACCTTTTTGACGATGCAACTCCAAATCTTACGTGGATGCTAATCGGCTCTCGGCAGTGATGGCCCCCACAGTGAGTGAGTGTCTTCCAACGGACGGAATCCGTACAGGGATGGCTTACTAAGTCGTCTACTAGGCAAAGGTTGCGCCGACTTAAGTTCAAGTTCAACTGATCAAGATGCTTTACCCGGCGGGCTGAATTGCGTGCTCACAAGCCTCTCATCAACAGGAGAGGTGGAGCCATGTAATTAGATTCAAACCGTCGGGTCATTACATCCGAATCCGAAAAAGTCACAGCCCGCAGGAGCTAAGTGGACATGCCCCCGCCAGTCGATCTGGCCTTGAATGTCACTGTGTCAGGGGGGCTGTCTTGGCAGGGTCCAGACCCAGGGGCCAGACGTGAGGACTGCCCACCACTGACTGGCTGCCTCTGCGAGCTCGGTGTTTGTTCTGTTGCATCCAGGGGCTAATATGGGATTTTGAAGAGCTCATGGGTGTCCGTCCCCGCCGGCGGAGTAGTCATTACCTTTTGTACCTTGATTCCACGGGCAGATGTACATAACCATCCATCCCAAAACGTACGTCGGTCAAGAGTGATTACCTTGGCTGGATTGTGGCGGACAGAAGACAGGCGACTACTTTGCCTGCCTGCCGCCTTAGTGACAGTCGGACCCTTGTACGCTCGTCTGTGTGATGTCAGACAGTGGCGTCCAGACCACTTCTTGGAAACGTCCCCAAATCAGCCCTTTTCAAGCTCAAAAAAGGACGCAAGGGGCTTTGCAGCATTTAAATACGCTCTAGCCATTTGCCGAACCCTCTAAGCGTTTCGTCTCGTACCAAGTCGCCGTCGTATCGAGAAAGTTGAACGATGATCCCCGCAGCCTGCTGTCGACCATTCAGGGGTTGGCCGTAATTAGCCTTGTTGTTTATGTCTTCCGCGGACTTGGTTCCGTGAGGAGACTAACTCGTAGCGCTCTCCACCGCGTTAGTCTCCCCATAGTTAATTGCTTAGCGATTGGAGTTCGCAAGGGCCTGGAGTCCCCGCCGAACCCTTTATGTCTCGTGAGGCGATACGGTAATTATACGAAAATGGATCTTTTGTTCCTTTCGGGGGGCGCAGCCGAAGGCGACTTCGGTAGCCCACGGTTGCCGGCCCAGCACACGTACGGGAGGTCCAATGAGCGAAACCGCACGCGACCCACTGGCCATCTCAATCTACAGTAGTTGATGATCGCGTCTGAGACGAGCAGCTGCTACTGGCCAATCTGTCCAAGTGGCGCTGTCTTCGGGGGGTCTCGTTTCACAGGCATTAAGCGCAAGTTGAGAGAGGCGGAGCAACGGTTAAGTAGACTAGACCTTGACCCCCTAAACTTGCAGTCAAGCCCAGCTCGTCAAGCCCAGCTCGTCAAGCCCAAAGCCCCCCCTTAAGTGTTAGTCGACATCTCTTCGGAAGGCCTAACGCGGCACGGAGCACACGAACAGGGCTGCGCAGGGATTCAAGCATTTAGTTGCGTGCAGGGGTCTACCGGGCTCTGGGGTGCACCAGGCTCTGGGATGAGCATTATTTATCACCAAGAAATGCCCAGCCCTTTCCTGGTTTCCAGTTCTGGAAAACCAGTCATGTTCCATCCATCAAGCTCTAGTACAATGGAGAAATTCTGTTAGCTGCCGATTCTTGCCTGCAGCAACGCAGCGCTCACGCGACTAATCGCCGCCCCTCGAGGATAGTTGACCATCAGTCAGTCAGAACGACCTCGCAGCCTCTCTAAACCCTTGACGATTTACCTCACCCAACAGGATGAGCCGGAAACCCGCATGGCTTGCCTTTGTTGGCTCACGCCTTGCCAACCGACGATTCATCTTCACCCTCGTCGCGTTGGCCGTCTGTGGCGCCAAGGGTGCACACCTTCACAACCACCGGTCCTCAGTCGCCCCGAAGCGAATGCTTCTTTTCTTCTTTTCTTTCTTTACCCAGGACATACTGCTTCTCCTTTTCATCAGACTTCTCCTCAGCCACTGGATGCCCAGCGGGTCGAGTAAACTACGACTCCTCGTCACACTCATCGTAGGCTATTTGATATCCTACAACATCGCTCTCGGTATCATTTCCGTCTCCTTCTACATCGTCGCCGGGTCCGAGATCCATTGGCGGAACATAGGCTTCGTCGCCGATCCCACGTCGAGGGCCATTCTTCTCTCCGGGCTCATGACCTTCATCGTAGTCGTGGGCCTTGCTCTTTTCCTAAGCGGGCTGCTCCAATGCGCCTGCTACGGGCTCTTTGGATTGGGTGCAGACATTGCCCACTGGCCCATCACCTTGATTACACGAAGTCTTGCGCCCCCCACGAGCTTCCGGGTGGGCTACGGCCAAATCCCCCAGCGAGACGCCAAGCAAGACCCAGGTAGCTGGTTCAACACGGGTGACAACAAACTGAGCCTCGAAAGCTACCTCACATACAAGGAGAAATCCAAGTTGTCATCATTTTCCCCACGGCCCACACCAAGAGTTTCAACGACAAAGTTCGCCCTGCACGCCTTACCATACATTATCGTCACTATTCTTCTTACCGCTCTCTTCACCCTGACATTTTTAAGACCAGAGGACCCCTCTTTGATTTTCCTCTCGTGGACCAGCGGTCTTTTACCTTTTGTCGACTTTGCTTCGACATCACCACTTCTGGACGATTTGCCTTCGTATTTCGGAAACGGCATCCAACGGGGCTGGGACGGCCGATCGGCCCTCACCCAACCGACACCTTTCAGCTGGCTTCCAAAAGATACGCCACTTGCCGGATTTGAGGACTGGTACACAAACCAAACACACTACAGTGCCGATGCCGACCCTTTGAAGATTTCCAACTTGGATGAGCCCTTGCTGGACTCTCTGCGCGACAAGCTGCGAGACATTTCAATCCGCCATGTTGTGCTCTTTTTTCTCGAAAGCACTAGAAACGATGTGTTTCCTATCAAAAAGAATGGATTGATCTGGAATCGCTTTGCTGAGACATTTCCCAATCACCAACTCCCTCAGGAGGTCCAAGACAAGCTGGCCAAACTAACTCCGACTGCCAACTTCATCACAGGTGACTATGATGACGGATTCGAGCACGACGAGGAAGAGAAACGAGGCGGAATTCGCTTCACCAATGCTCACACCGCTGGAACATACACGCTCAAGAGCATGACTGGTGCAGTTTGCGGCGTGGCGCCACTAGTGGGTGACTTCAATCTTGAATACAGTCACCATATATACCAGCCTTGTCTACCTCATGTTCTCGAAGCCATGAACCGGGCGGAAGAAGCTGAGGCGGAGAGAACTGACTTGGAGTCGAATTGGAAGTCTTATTATTTCCAGGCGTCAACACTCGAATACGACAACCAGAACAAGTTGATGGCTGCGATGGGCTTTCCGAGGGAAAACACAATTGGGCGGGAGTACCTTCGCAGCCCAGCTGCAGCACATGGTCCCGTCACGCTGCCAAACATTAACGAATTTGCTTTCGAGGAGGACCCCCTCGAAGACTACATCCGCGATATTTTTATCGATGCCGCTATGACAAATGATCAAGTATTCCTTACGCATCTCACGAGCACCAGCCACCACCGCTTCAATCTGCCCAAAACGGAGCCATACTTCCCCATGGCTAAGGGTCTCGACATGATGTCCCGTTACATTAATACGGAGGGTTACGACGACAAGTGGATTCGCAAGGTTCTCAACCTATTAGATGAGCAAGGCGTCGCCAACGAGACCTTGGTCCTCTTCCTCGGAGACCACGGTGTCTCCCTGCCCGAGAACAACTACGCCTCCCCATACTACAACCCTAATATCGGTGTTGACCACGTCCCTCTGGTTATTTCGCACCCTCAACTACCAGCCTTCGACGCCCACGGTGCAGTCCACTCATCCCAAGTCCTACCTACGATTCTTGATATCCTTCTCGAGACCGGGTCTTTGAATAATGCGAGCCGGCAAGTTGCGACGGATCTCATTCAGAACTACGAAGGGCAATCTCTTCTGAGACCGCTGAATGTGGTCAATAAGGATACCAACCAAGGGCAGTGGCAATTTACCGTCACAAACCCCGGTCGAGCTATGCTCACAGTCCGCGACGCCCGATATCCCGAACGACACCTTGTTGTCCCTGTTATCGAGAACGTCGAATGGCGGTTAACCAACCTTACATCCGATCCGCATGAACACCACTCTATACAGAGCTTGGACTTTGTGTCATTCTTGCAGAGAGTAGAAGATACATACGGCCGCGATGTAGCGGAATGGGCTGAGGAGGGTGCTTTTGTGACCCGTTGGTTTGTGAAGGAGAATAGCAAGCGCTGGCGTTTTGATCACCGGGAGTAAGATAGTAACTTAATACATGAACCCAAACCAGTACCGAGGATTTCCCCTTTGTCCCTTGTAATCTGTCGAATGCTGCTTTAGCCTGGATTCGCCCAAGCTGGGGCCCGAATGGGGCTGCCTCTCGCATAGTGTGAGTGAGATATCTATGCGGAATCTCTTCATTTCTCTAGCTACATGGGAGATGTATAGTTCTTTCATATTTGATATTCAATGTCGAAATTTTTATCAGGCAATGCAGAGGGAAGCTTCTGGCTACCTGCCTAGTGGAATAGCTGGGAATGTAATGCTGCTCTTACGGGGACCTTCAAACAAAACACCTCGCAACCGAAGAACGGCGAGGGCAGCCAACACATCGATTGCACCCCAATAGATGGCGCGTTGATGGGGAATCCTCCGAAATGCAGGAAAGGACCCTACGATGACAGTTAATAGTCGCTCAAAATGCAATGTCATACATACATGGTTTCACAACTAAGCTCGGTCGACGCTATCGAGTTGCAGCCCTTCCGCGTCGAACTGGGAGCCCATCACGCCTGAGGCCTGGGACATCATGCCTATCGGTTGACTGAGGGCTAGCGACTGTAGGTCGGTCGCAAGTAAAAGATTTGGTTCGTCGCAAAGAGGGCGTATGCTAGCTAGCGTGCGAGGACGAAAGTCAAGCGACATCTTAAGTTAGTCAGCGCACGTAGCGTCATCGCGACCTACCCAACCAACCGTGTTTCATCAGTCCATCAATCAGCTCGGCAGGAACATTTCAGTTAGGGTGATGACAATTCGTCCTCAGGTGCCTGATGAAATCGTCAAAAAGAAATTGTGACATGGCAAGACTGGGGCTCGAACCCAGGAGGATTGCTCCAGCAGAATTCGTCTTCCTTCAAACAAGAAGTAAAACTTAAACCTGCCGCCTTAACCACTCGGCCATCTTGCCATTGTGTTTGGAGACCGTCCTTTTTTCATGATTTATATCCCGACGAGCAGTCCGGGTGGCTGAGGATTGTACGCAACTCAGCACCTCTCAGAGTTATTTTCTATCAATAGCCTCATGACCTTGAAAAGTTGGTAATTTGTAGGCTGCCCCAGTTAGGCTCGCGACTGCTACGTACTAAGATCCTTTATTTCTTTGTGACGAGCATATCGCTCTCGGAGACATAGCGGCTTGGAAGCCGCTAGTTAACAACCGGGGCGTTCGCCTCTCGATTGACTATATATCTACAGTCTGGACCTTCTTCTAGGAAGGCTAGAGATCAATCTATACATGATGATACCCCTACCATCGGGTTCCCAGCGCGGTTGCAGCGCTCCAGCAGTGACCTAGCATCAATCCCCCAGCTCCCATCACTCTACCCGAATCGGCGCCTCACATTCTTCCGGAATATGGATTAATCTAGTAGACTAAATCTCTAAACCCTATTCCCCTAGATGTGTGGTTCACAGAAGAAAAACCTCGCCGGGCATACGTTGGGGGAATCTAGGCAAAGGACAGCCTACCCTTAGCAGATCGTAACAGTAATAAGTTATCTGCAAAGGAGCGCCATGAAAGAATCACCTGTTAGGACGCTTAGCTGGAGCCTATTCTTACCGATCTGTACGCATATATACAGGTAGTATCACCGCATTCTTGTATAGATTCTAACTTAGAGGCATTCAGCCATTATCCAGCAGAGAGTAGCTTTACGGTACTGCCCAGTCGGACAGCCGTAAAAACCAATCATCTAAATAAGCGGTTCCTCTCATACTAAGCTCAATTACCATTGCGGTAAGTTCATCAGTAGGGTAAAACTCACCTATCTCACGACGGTCTAAACCCAGCTCACGTTCCCTATTCGATCCCCAGAGGAATGTTTTCAATAGCTTAAAGAAGTCGTCTCTGAGTTTTACCGGGCTCGCTATCGTTATTTGTTTCGAAAGCTTGTCGACAGAATGTCTGTTCGCCCCCCACTACCTTTACGCTGCAGGCGCTCCAGCAGCAGGCTCAGTTTCCCGAGGGTCTGGCACGTCCCTTAAGCGATTCTCTGTGAGATTCGCCCACACCTTTCCGCGCTCTACACGGGCCATTGCGATGCGTGTCGCCAGCTTCCGAGTGTCGAATCGAGATCCGCCCTTCGAGAGTTTTTGTATGATGCTGTAGCCTTCCCCGATCCAGGTTGTGTTGCCGTACAGCTCCTGCAAATCCGTGCTGTAATCGACTAGCTGGCATAGTCGTCTGTCTGCGAGCCCAGACGACCCAACTATCCCCACCAATAGAAGTTCAATTTCCGCCTGAAGCCCTCAAACCCATCCTGAAAGAAGTTTGGGACAACGTACATGATTGAGGTTTCTTAGGTCTAGTGGGTGAACAATCCAACGCTTACCGAATTCTGCTCGGGATGATAGGAAGAGTGTCACATGTATCAGGATATCGGGATATCGGATTTATGCGGTTGTGACGGAAGTGAAGCTTTCCTTCTGTCATCATAGGCGTCCATCGCCACTTGCCTCGTCACCGGCCTCATCATCAGATAAGCCCTAGGCCTAGCTTTTCCTTGATTTTATCAATAGCTAGTTGAAGCCAAAGACTCCGACGGATCCGGAGCCTCTCGGCTGTCCGAGGTCATCCGAGGTCATCATCAGTCTCTTCGTCTATAAGACTGACCCAAAGACCCTCATTAGATAGGAAGAATACCAAGAGCTTCTCGCACACATGATCATATCCATCTGCTAGATGCAACAAAGAGCCGACACAAGCCAGTGTCGTGATACCTACTAAGACCTAGGGTCCCGGCGTGTGCTGCTTCTCGGTAGGCGGGGACTAGACCTGGTGGATGAGGCTGGGCCTGGGATGATGAGAAACATCGATCGCGCCATCCAAGTAACCGCCTCCTTCTCAGGAATACTTGACCAGGTCGCTCATTCGGCGCTTAGTGTCGAGAGTATGAGGACTGTCCTGTAGGGGAGGGGCCGAGAAGGAAAGTCTGAGAGGCTACAAGTATAAGCGTGGGAGCATGGGAGAATGTTCGATTTGTGCGCGCGCGAGAATTCTAGTGCACATGAATAGTCGGAGTGGAAGAGTTTTTTGAACAGTCGGAGTGCGTGACAGCTGTCAAGGGGAAAGGCGCGATGCCTACGACAATGATTCAAGGGCGAGGCAGCTGTCAACCTTTGACAATCAACCCCCACTCATAGTCATCACCAAACGGCATCACCAAACGGCAACAACAATCTTCGTTGCATCTCACATCTATCCTCCCTCCTCTTCGTTGCATCCCACATCTCTTCTCCCTCATCTTCGGATCCACGATGAGCTCAGCAAAGGAGATCCAGAACCACTGGCTGCCTGAGCAGACCCCGGCCGCCGACGTCGGCTACGACACACGAGGGTTCGACTGCCTCGTGGCCGTCATTCGCCGCATTTACAACCTGGTCGCCGACGATCTTAACGATAGCGAGGCCTTTGCCGAAGCTCAAGAAAAGAACCCGATCTTGCGTTACGCCTGCGGACTACCGGATCTACCTGTTGTGGTCACGCCCGACCTCGTCGCCTCAAGCGTCGCAGAGAAGAAGACAATCACGACAAAACTGCTTGGAAACGACCCTGGAGCTTTCATCAACTTTTACGATCTTTGCAATTCCGAATTGATGAATGAGACGTTCTGGCGTCTCCGACCCTTTCACCTCTTTCGTCCTCGCTTGGAAAACTTCGAAGGGTCGTCTCCTCCCTGGAGGTGGATTGATTGGGACCCTCGTGAGATCACGGCGATGAATCTCATCAGAATGGAAAGCAGCCAGAACCCTGCCTCAACCCTTCAGGACTTGGTCAACGGGACCTTCGGCCGCCGCACATGGCACGGCCGCGAGGTCTTGTTGGCTTCCAACTGCCCGACTGTTGTTCGTGTCCTATACGCGCCGGGCCCGGATCGAGTGGACAGTTTCGAAGAACTTCGGTCATTCGATATGCCGTACTACAATTTCGAAAACGGATGGCAGGTCAGTGGCCAGGGTCGCATGCGGTATAGCTTGGTCGCTGTCGTCCACATGGCCATTCCAGACGCCGTCGCTGTTCAGGACAGTGTTCGTTTCTACGGTCTGGACGGATCCCAACTTGTCTCCCGCAGTTCAAACCCAGCGTTCACCGACTATTATTGGTCGCTGGATGAGTTTACCAACAATTCTTACATGCTATTTTTTGGCAAGGCCGATGAAGTCCAACTAGAGCCTGGGTTCCCGGAGGTCGCTCCCGTCAAAGAACCAGTCCCGGGAAATAAGTTAATCATGGATGTCCTCAAGTCATACAGGGAAAGTCGGTGAATATGGGAGCTATTACAGGGTTGTCACTGAGTGTGACTGATTTCAGCCACTCGTCGTGGGGCGTCCAGTATGCGGAGCTGGGCCTGGATGGGAAAGATCCAGGGAAATGACAGGCAGATTTGGACACTAGTAATAATTGAATCCCTACGCTCACTAATTTCTGTGCTTCCATCATTATTCTTGACTACATTGGTTGCCTCGATGCCCGCGCTAATTACACTAAACCAAACAGCGGGCGAAAAGCACAAGACGCAGATATTCTAATTTCCAACATAGAGCATTCTTAAAACTTGAACCGTCTCGATGGATGTCGACGACTCAAAATCGAGTGGAAGGTATTGAGTGTGCTTAAAACCACCACTCGCCTGGATCCTCAAAGTTCCGTTTTGGTCGTGGATAGCAGCCCAGCCATTCGTGAATATCCTCAGGTGCAGCGTTTGCCACCAGCATCGTAGGAATCCAAGTCCAGTCCATGAACTGGACTCCATCGGTCTTCCGTTCTACCGCATGGTAGATTCCAAAGACGACTTCCGGTCGAGCTTCTCGTTGTTTAATCTCGTCAAAGTCGACCAGAACAGGAATCCACGGACAAATTCTGGTAAACGGTTGGCCATTGGACAAATCATGGCAATGTAGTCCACGTCCTCGCAATTGCATTGCGACAAGCTGTTGGAAATAAGCGTGAAGTAAGTCGCCTTGAAGCTCCAGCTGATCTGAATCGGTGAGAGCATCTATCTCGTCGGCATAAGGTTCGCTGGCGTTGCCAAGAGCAGCATTGATAGCATCAATCTTTTGAGCAACCTGGATGGATGGCATGGTGGCAACAGTGCAAGCAGTGCCAGGAATGTCAATCAATACATGGCGAATATCCGGCTTGTTCGTCATGCGAAAGTCTTTGTATTCCTTGGCAACACACTTCCAGAGACCTAGAACCAGCCACATGACTCCTTTGTTCGCCATGGACTTGGTGTGTCCCCAGCACGCGCTAAGAATTGTCTCTCGGTTCTCGATCAAGCGAGCGGGATCGACTTTGATAGTGACGACGTCGAGAAGCCCGACGCACAAGAGAGACGCCAACTGGATCTTGATCTTCTGGAGAATTGGGTTTGCCTGAGTTGATGATTTCCGTGCCACGAGACAAGCTAGACGATAGTCGTAGTCCAGGGCGGGCAGCACCGCTTTGAAGACGGCCGCTTCACTGGGAGGAAACCCCAGGGTGAAATTGCCAATTGGCGCTGGGGGGGCAGAAACGAGCATGCCGTGGCGTTTCATACGGGCAGAAATCTCAAGTCTAGCGAAGCGCTCGGGGACGAAGCAGTTGACGACCTCGGGGGAGTTCATGTACCAGTGAGACAGTCCCCCGAGGACGCCGAGGAAACCACCTAATTGCTGGTTGGAGACCTCCAGGCGGCGACGCTCGTGGCCGGCTTCGATAAACTCCCAGATGCTCTCATGGTTGTCAAGATACATGGTAATGTTTTTCGGGTTCGTCGTCGTCCTCGAGGCCCAGGACGCCTGCTCCAGTCGCTCGTCCCTAGAAAGAGGCAGCTCCAAGTAGGCCATCTGACCCATGACGGCGTCGTAGACATTTTTGGTCTGACGGGCTGCCATGGCAAGGTGCACATAGTCGAAGCCCTGAACTTGAAACGGGGCGCGAAACCAAGGATCCAGGTACACGATGTGATAGAGCCGACTGCAACTGAGAGCCGTCTTGATATGCCTTTCGGCTGAGTCTCGCGTAAGTTGGTACACTACCAAGCGCCGTGCATCCACGGGGTTGGCTTGCATTGCTGGCAATAGGCTGGGGATTTGCGATGGAGACAAGAAGGAAAGAATGATGTGCTTGGCATTCGCATCGGCGACGATGTTGTGCAAGATGTGCGCGGTCATATTCGCCGTCATGTAGCCGGTGTACACTGTACGGCACTCCGCTGGCGGCTCCTCGTCATCGCTCATGTCGAAAGGTGTAGATGCAGGCGCTGAGTACAACTTGAGAAGACGTCGCGCTGCCGGGGCCTGATCCTCCGGAGACAGCGTCAACACGCGTACATGAGCGCCCGGCCTTTGAGACACGGCCATAGCCCAGTGGACTGTTGCAGCCAGGCTCACGGCGCATGGGGTGTGCATGTTGGGTTCAACGGCGAAGACAACGACGACACGGCGAGGCAGGATCTTGTCGCTGATCTGACCTTGTGGTTGGACAGCTTCCTTCCACGCCCCAGGTTCGTTGCCGTCTTCGGCACGGTTTTCCTCCAAGAGACTGAGAAACCCCGTATACGTTCTTATGATCGGAACACTACCGGCATCGCGACGCCCAAGACCGGCCTTGCTGCCAAGATCCCCTTGCAGCAGGGATCCCACAAAGACGATCTGGCCGCACGTGTTATCCAACCGCTCGGAGATCAGAGACCAGACTCCGACGTGTGCGAAGTCTCTGTGGGGGACGCGAAGGTGACCGAAGCCGATGGGGTCGGGGGAAATCGCCCAACGCGAGATGGCTGCAAGGGCCTGGTGCCTAGCGGGGGACGTGGACATCTTGCTGTACCGGGTTAGAGCTGTATTCAGACCAGAGACAAGAGCATACGTACATTGGGCTTGAGGACAGAATATCAGGCAACAGTGGCAGGTGAGGTGGTGGGCGAGCATCCGTCGTAGGATGAAGAGCTGTAGTGGTCTTTTCGTCCAGGCGACGAGTCGATGAGTCGATGGGTTGGTCGATATGAGGAGGGCTACTGCGAGTATCGGCGAGTTGATTCCGGGTACTTGCGAGTTGTCGTGAGATCTGGTCTGTTCTTTGGACTTGATCCAGCTCAAGCCTCAAGCGACGGGTTTCCTGCCAGCTGCCTGCCGCCAGCCGCCAGCCGACGGCTGCCAACCTCGCAGTGCTGGCTTTGGAGCACTGCAAACACCCCGTTTAATGGTAAGGTGACTCATTAACTGAACTTGCTTATTCAGCCAAGTGCATTGTTATTGAATTACTGCCCGGCGCATTCGGTGCAGCAATTCCGCGTCAGTCGAGGCGAGCCCAACACCGCGTCTCGCCATCATCACAGTTCACCTGCCAACCAAAACAACTGTCCAGTCGCACCATGGAACAACTCAAACAAGTTCTCGGCAGAGTCTTTGCCGAGGGCCCAAGCCTTGCTCTGGAGCATGAAGTGCATAAGCACCTGCGCCGTCTGGAAGCGGACATCAAGCGGACGGTTGCCGAGGCCAGAAAGAAGGCCGCCATGGCTGAGCATCTGATGAGACAGTCTTCGCAGTGAGTGAATCCCCGCCAGCCATGGCTCTGCTAACTGTGTAGGCTCGACGGTTTAGTTTACGACCTTCAACGCATCGATGAACAACTCAACACCCTCCCCGTCATCCACCAGAACTTGACTCAGGTTGCCACCAACGTCGAGCGCATTATGGAGCAGAAGGCCCAGAAGGATGCTAGGCTGATTGTCACTATGACACACAAGTCTCAGGAGGATGCCGGGCTCATCGCAGCCATGAAGGGCAAGGCTGAAAAGGACGCTGGACACATCTCTACCCTCGAGGCCGAGTCCCAGATCTCCGCCGATCGCATCGCCACCATGGAGCGTAAAGCCCGAGCCGACGCCGACATCATTGTCAAACTAGAAGCGAAGAATCAAGCAGACTTGGTGTCCATGAAACGGGAAAGGGACGAGGTCCTGGCGAAACTCCAGGCAATTCAGGCTGCGCCTCGGTTCACGCCAAGCAAACAACAGCCCGCAGTCGCCCTGCAGCCAATCGCCAAATTCTTCAATAAGCTCTCTCTGTCATTCCAGGACGTTCCTCACACGTTCATGGATACCTGCCCTGCCTTTCGAATTTATGAGGTGGCGCAGTTCTGTGTCGAGAAAGAGGGGGCTGTCCGAATGCGAGAGTTCTTGCAGTTGGGAAACCCCGGGTGGCATTGTTTGTTCGAAATTTGTCGCAAATCGGATTATTCCCTGACATTCGGCCCAGCGGGATCTTGCCCACGTCATCCTATGTACCCACACGTCAAAGTGGTGATGAGGGGCAGGCGGATGTTGGAGTTTCGCTAAGTATCAGGTCGGTCCGTTGTCTAAGGCCGGTGAAAAGACCATGGGAAATTCTGAATACATGTAATATCAATTGTACAAAGACTTCCATCAATTTGCCTTTTTTAATCCTCGATAGAATGAAATGGAAAGAAAGAAGTCGAAAAAAGGAGACATCGTTTCTGGTGACCTGCTACTAAATGCACGTCAAGATTTGAAGCAGCTGCTGTCTTTACTACCAGCATTGTTTTAGAGCACCACAGAGAGTCAGACGGCCCAAATCTGGCAACATCGAGAGTCGCCAGCCTTTGTGTGCGTAACATGTCTGGAGAAACGGAAACAGATCAAGGCGAAGAACGTGGCAGAGGGAACAAGACATTCCGAGGAGGGCTATGAAGGATATGCCGGATGGGGAGACCCCGCAAGACATATAACAGGTATTCTTAATCTATCGAATTCTATTATGATAGAAAGGAGCTTGTTAAATCGTATTGCCTTCGTCCATAAGCAAGACGTGGACATTTTGGGGGCGTTTCGATCTTCACAAAGAGCTCGAGGAGTTTCGGCATGGGAGGTGGTGGGGGCGAGTGACAAAATTAGAATGGAAATGGAGGATAAGGTAGGCCCACGGCATGCTGCAATTCTTACTGTACGAAGCACATTCGTCGAACGCCTACTTTATTCATGCTGTGCTGACCTTGGCGGGAAGGTTGGCATTGGCCATGGGCAGCTTGCACACCATGTTCTAGGTCAACCTTAGCAACAAAGGGCAGGGACATTACACCTCAAAATGAAACCAGATTTAGTTTAGCTGTCTACTAGAAGTAAACAAGGGATATGCCCCGTGCTCTCAACTGAACAGACACGCCGTCTCGTCAACATCCCCGACTGTCTCAGTACTCGGATCTCGTCGTCTGAGTTGTCCCCGTCGGATCCCAACACAATCCCATTGTTTTATTCGGCCTCAGTGCCCTCTCGCTTGACCGGTCGATGTGACTCCCGCCTCGTACCCATATCGCCACAATGCGAACTGTGCGGCTCGGCCGTTCGCAAAGTTCATACTTTTGGGATGATATTTGGTCCATGGCCATTCTAGTGCTTCGCCAGTCCTTTGTTTGAGCTGCTGAGCTTCAGTCTAGTTAGTAGAGACGAGATGAGTAGCAAAGGGAAAGCTTACAGAATTCTTTCCACACTAGGATGTCCAAAAAGAACTCGAAGTAAGTAGTCCCAACATCCCTGATCCCTTTGGAGTACATCAGATGGCATGCCACAGGGATTGCCATAGATCGCCATTTGTGGACGTCAGCTTCCACTCCCGGGACCAGGAACCGAAAGAACTCTAGCATGTACGCACGACGAGACGCGAGGTTTCCCGGGTCGACATCCTCAGAACTCATGTGGAACACCTGGCCAGGACGCCCAAGTGGAGAAGAGTCGGAATACTGTCTCGACTGGAATTCTCCTTTCACTTGTACGTCTTGAGCGAGCGTGATCGCGATTGAGAGGGGGGTTGGCCGTTCTGTTCACGGCCACCCGCGTGGGTATTGGCTTCTCTCTGAGATCTAAGGCGAGAAACTCGACGGGGACTTTTCTGACATCTTCGCGAGTCAAGATGGTGAAACATTGCTGAGGGCTCTGGTTCGGGAGGGAGATGGAGAAAGAACGTATGTCTTGCGATACCGAGGTGGGAGGATTTGATGAATGAGGGAGTACGTTGGTGTGGGAGCGTGAGAATGCTAAGCAAGAAATTTTAGGAAGTGGGAGAAGCAGGGCTTTTATTCCGTTGGCACTGGGAGGCAGCTGGCAAGGGAAAAGCCACTGTTCGCACAGGG
This sequence comes from Neonectria punicea, assembly GCA_037954315.1. Taxonomy (NCBI): domain Eukaryota; kingdom Fungi; phylum Ascomycota; class Sordariomycetes; order Hypocreales; family Nectriaceae; genus Neonectria; species Neonectria punicea. The sequence continues at coordinate 48,229 of JAZAVJ010000022.1, read as the reverse complement.
ACAAAGCAACAAACTTCTACGCTCGCCTTGTTCTCATGTTCGGGACATTCGAAAGACCGCAACTGTTCTTGGAACTTCATTTCTTTGTCGCCACCGCCTGAACACAATTGAATGGCATGCCAGTGGTGGCATCAAGCAACCTTGCTCAACCTTGACTTGTCTCGGTGCGACGACCTCACCGAAGGACCATGTATGGTCTACTTATCTGTGACTACTTGCCTTTGTTTCAAAGATAAATATACGGCGGCTGAACAAAGCCCCGGGCCAACAAGGGTAGTGGCTCTGCTGTTGGGTTGATCTTATCGGTGTTCGTGGTTCACAGACTATTGTTCGATAATGCACCTAGTTAAATGCATGAATTCGTCTAGTTAATTGCTTCTTTGAAACGGGTGTTTGGCCGGTTGCTGTGCGCACTGCGCGCACTTGGTCCCCACAGCCTCCTCACCCGAACTCACCTAGGCACACTTCCCCTTCACCTTGCATCTCGCTGAACAGCACCGACAACTCAACAAAAGACCACCGCGATTGCAATTATTCGCGATGCCTCGGGAGCGACCTCCTACCGAGGAGCCAACCTCGTCTTCGAAAGGCGCAGCTCCGCCTGAACCTCCCGCTGAGTTTCCCAAGCCTCCCGAACCACGGCCGAAAAGAAAACGAAGCCAGAAAACCGAGGACACGGGCGAGCCTCGAGGCAAGAAGAAGCAACCCCCGGCCAAAACGGGGTCCCAGGAGGACAACTACCTGTCGTTGCATCAGCAGAAGATGCACTCCGCATTGGACGACACATTGTTTGTGGTGAAGCAAAAGATGCGAACCCGTTGCAGGGCCTCGAGGTCATTGTCAACCTTGGACTTGGATAAGTTCATCGCGTGTGATGATGGAGAAGAGAACGACATGCGAGATCAGTGGAACAACTCAGCTGACAAACGGGACTTGGAAAGCAACATCTCGAAGCGCATGATGGAGCTGTGGAACATCTGCCTGCGCATCTACAATTGTTCCCCACTGGTCATAATCTCGCCCTTGAGTGGTCTAGTCCACCAGCCGACTCTCACCGAAAACGCTACACCGCCGTCAACATTGTGGAGTAGTGAATTTTGCTCCATGTTGAGCATTCTCATGACACATGGCGTTTGGGGATGCCGCGCAAGCTCGTTGGTGACTGTGCTGCAGTTTGCGGTCATCTGCTGGGCCCAAGTGCAGCACTCTCAAGCGATTGCCCTGCGCATAGCAGATGGTTCGCTGTGTAAAACAAAGAGAATATAGCATTTTGACAGCTATCGACCTTGCTAACTACGCCTTCCAAATCTCCATGTATATCCTTCAATTCGTATGGTGCCAGAGCATCAATTGTCTAGGTCTCCACGACTCCGTGGCTGCGATGGCGCGAGTCGGGTGCAGACCTCGGGATACGTAGGCTCGAGTCGAGGCTGTTTGGCAGGGCCGAAGACCAACAGGTAGCGATGGTTAGTCGGGCTCGCAATCGACCATCCGCGATTGAGGAATGCCGGGTTTGTCGCTGTATTGATGTTGTAAGGTCCATCAATATTGTAAAAGCGAACGGCGTCGGGTTCGTCGTTCATTAGGTGGGCCATCCGAACAACGGCAATGAGGGTGTACTGGGCGCGGGTGTCGATGGGGATATACCGAGAATCTTCGAAGCGGTCAACTGGCATTTCGAAAGACTGCAGCTGTTCAAATGGAATTGGGCTGTTCGGGTGGGCCGTGTACAAGACACGGACAACGCAGGGCCGGTTGCAAGTGAAGAGGGCATCATGGTTATTCCACTTGCGGAAGCCGAAAGAGGAGTCGATGATGCCTTGGAGGGACGTATTTGGGTCTTTGATACGATCCAGCCTGACCAGACTCATCTGGGCAGCCTCGACCGGTTCCCAATCCACGCGCTCCCAAGGAGACAGAGACGCTTCGGGTCTTTCTAAGCGAGGACCGAAAAGGCGAAGCGCGGGACGATACCAAAACGTGTCGTTCATCAAATCGGAAAAGCACAAGTCCCCGAAACTGACGTCCGGCCCGGGTTGGCACAGCCTTGCCAGGACGGCCTTCTTCTCCGCGGCTCTCTGGGCGACCACATCAGGCGTAATCTCTTCAGGCAGGTCGAACATTTGCCATGCGTAGCGCAGCAGGGGGGTTCATCATCTCGTCTATATAAAAGACTAGGTCGTTGAGAAACGTGCCGGGAATCAAAGCGTAGATGCGTCGAATGAATGAGCGCCACAAGGCAGTCGAATCCGCGTGTTTCGAAGCCGACGTGCGCGGCTGTGGTTGGCGCAGGATGCTGCAAATTCAGGATACACATAGCTACTTCCATCTCCGAGTAGAGGTCGAGCGCCTTGCGAATCTCTTTTGCGGAGTTCATTGTGTGCGAATCTGTGATGCGAGACAATGGGAGAATGGGGGTCGTGATCGTGAGAGTGCATGCAGGTTGAAGTGCGGGCGCGGGGAACGGAACGTGTGTACGTCTTGATGAAGACAGAAAGACTGTGAAAGAAAAGTTAAGGAAATACGCCACCGATAGGGGAAAAAAAATGTAACTCTCTAGATTCACTCCGAAGTGACGTGTGCTAAAGAGGCTGATGTGAGGTGTTAGGCTGCTAGTGAAGCAAAAGAGTTGACAGTGGAGTGCGGGAGGCTGTCGACAGTCGGCAACTCACTTTTTTCTGACATTCACCAAACAGTCAAAAACACCAGGCAACATTAGCACGAACCCCACGGCAGATACCCGCATGTTTTTTCTCATTCTCCTCTCAGCGACCAGGATCTCGACGACTTTCATTCGCATCCTTGAGCAGGCTAAATAGTCTGCCACGGTCGATTTTTATGTTACTAGCCTGGGCCTCGGTATCTGTGTTATTTACTATACCTACCTAACATGAACCAAGTTACTCCCAACTGCACCTTCTTTCCTACACCATTCCTTCATTGTTTCCGTGACATATGAGCTCTTGAGCTTTCATCGGCCGTTCGCGTGGAGTAGTCGATCGAGATGTCTGTTTTGCAAAAGACTTGTGTACCCGTATCACCCTTTCCTCTCATTTCTCTCAGTATAGTCTCTTCGCTCGCGTTGTCGTTCGTGACGCGGGTATCTCGACCGCCCGAAAAGATCCTCGTGGCCATGCCTTCCATGTTGTTGTTTCCTCCTAAAGCACCTTCGGCGTCTTGGCTACCGAACCGGCTCATCTTGTAGCCGCGCTGGGCGTACGAGTCATCGGCTGAGCTGTAGCCTCGGAACTTCACCCAGAGAGGACGCAGCACGGGGACCGATGCACAGATAACCGACACGAAGTTCTCTGTGCCTGAGTAGATGAGCATGTTGGATGTGTCAACTGGAAAGAAATATTTGATTAGCAGCCAGCACATGGGGCCAAGACTGGCAAGACTTACAGATGTACTCGTCAAATGATCTCAGACTAGTCAACGCTGTCGTACGGAGGATGCCGCAGACACCAGCACTGGAAACAACCGTCAGCCTAGAGCCATAACATCGAATTTTGAGTCGCTAAGCACTCACAAAACGCCCAAACTCAAACCGAACAAGGCAAGCATTTTGTCCTTGCGCTTCATATTCAGATCCCAGAGAATGAAGCATGGGGCGATGGCGAGAGTGAAGTCGATAGCGACGGCATATGCTACAAACGTCAGTTACCCGAACCAGTGTCCATCAGCATTTGTTTCCAACGTACCCGACGTGGCAATCCCGACCTTGGCGAAGTCTAGCCAACATGTCCCAGGAACGTCGTTGTTCCAGACCTTCTCGATAGGAATACATTGTATAAAGACAGCGATGGTGCACCATGTAACCAGTAGGAGGTTGGTAACGGCGCAGATCCAGATGAAGATACGATGACGGGTGTTGCGCACGATTCGCAGTATGAAGAAAGCAACGGCAGCCTTGCTAGTGGCAATGTTGAAGATGCAAATACCTTGACCGATGATTTCGTACTTCATTGCCTGGATGTAGTCGGAGGGAGGAATGTCGGCTCGACGTTGGCCAATGCCGAACGATGTGCCAACTGTGATCATCACCGAGTAGATGGCAAGGAGAACCTGTAGGACGTTAGAATTACAGTGACAATCGTGAACGAGATACAAAGAGAAGCGTATACACACCAGTGTGATTACTAGAAAGAAGTCATCCCATCCAAAGCTCCGCAAGATGACCTTGCGGGTATACACTCGTAAGAGCACGAAGATTGACGCAACGACTGTCTCTGTCCAGAGGGCGGCGTTGACAGTCGGACCTCGCCCTCCATAGGACCCCATCGTCTCGATTCGGGCGTAATGAAGAGAACCAAAAGCCAGAAAAGAAGAGAGGAAAACACTGAAAATGAAAGGACCGGACTGAATAGCCTAGATCACGAGAGCAAGGCGAGATTCGATAAAAGATTGATAGGGCGGCCACAAGCCGGATAATCATAAATACGCAATCACTCCTTCACAACCAAAGCTGAACGGGGAGACCGAGACCGTTGACAAATAACACGATCGCATATAGCAGAATCCTTCGTGGGAACTCTGGATGCGTCCCCTGGCGAGACATGGTATAGAAATATGTCGCATTCCGGTGAACGCCCGACACCTAAGCAGTTGGCCCCTGGGCCCTGGCAGCAACTAGGCAGCCCTGGTATACAGTGCTGCATCTAGTCGTTGGTCCGGAGTGTCATGAACGAGCTAACGAAATGCTGGACAGCAAGACAGGGATACTTGCAGGGAATGAAGCGACTTGGAGTGATGGTCTTTTCTCTTTTCGCATGCAAAGAAATGCCATGTCGGACAGTAAAGGGGTAAGTCGATGCAGTGAGGACGATCTTGCATGCTGTATACGTTGCCGGTTGCATCCGGATAGGCGAAAGCGTTCGTCTATTGTGAAAACCTGGAGCCGTGTCCAAAATAATTGGCCTCCCTCGCGCAAATACTGCGCTAGTACTATTGAAAGTCTCAAAAGAAGATTCAGTCGTATTCATGAGACTGGATATCTAGCTCAAGCCAGTTAACTCCGCGGCAGACGCCATTGCTGGTCACTGAATGACTGGGTAAGGACCTACGCAGTAGTCCACGTCTGGATAGTGCAGAAAGAACTCGGAACTCCCAGTCTTCACCGAGCCAGAAAGACCAAGGTAACATTACCATGCTTTAGTCAGACTATGCACCGGCGTTGTGAGCGCCAAGTTGCCGACTACAACGTAACAGCGGATTGCCGATCTGTTCGCCTACACAATGGGTAATGAGAGGCGACATAACTGGTGAAGAGCTAAGGCGTGTTATGTTGTGCCAAGTATTGCGAGACAATGCCAAGACTCAATGCGGCCCATGTGTACTAAGAACTGTCTTGTTGCCGGGTACTACTTACGTAGTACTACTATCATGTGCGAAGTAATTTGCACAGACGCAATGAAGTCTGGAGTTGAAAATAGGCACCAACATGCTAGCAAGGATGCGCATCCGCATTATGCGGCAACACGGGGTAAATGTTACGGCTCAGGCATGCGCTCTCCAACAACGTTGATGATCAGCTTAATTCCCCAAGTGAAGCCAACAAACGCGCTGTTTAGGACGCAACAGTAGGGGCTGGGAACAAGGCCCTCTAGGTGCTTGACGGATGAGGCGAATAGCGTATCTACATTGCTACATGGCTGGGATTATGGAACAGTTGGATGGCCCCCCTGCAGGAGTGAGTTACATGGTACTATACTCCGTAATAGATGGATTTTGGTTGGTAGCTGTTTCTGTATAATACTACGTAACGTTACGACTCGCACAGCCAGCGACTTGCCAGCTTGAGCAAAGACTGTACTACCAGCTTAGCCATAGACAGCAAATACGGCTCATCGGATGGGGGGTTGTCTTAGATCTTCTGCTTCTTTGTTAGTGACTCGAAGAGATTAGCTTAAGCTCAGCTCAGTAGAGCGACAGGAAGGACGAAACGGATGCGCAGCTAGTTCCGATATTCGGCAACGATCTAAGATCCCCCGGTGGCCCGAAAAGGAGCAGCCAATGTACTATCAACTCCCGGGTCCCTGGTCTTCGGGGAAGTGGCAAGTGGAGTTGCTACGATATCACGACCACATGGGTGACCCTGGTCATCACACGTACCATGTAGTGCATTCAGAATGAGATGCGAAAGATTCATGGGGCCCGAGGAACCAGAGCACCTCATCTATGTCCCCGGACCGCCTCTCTTTTGTTGCCTCTTGTCAGTTATTTTACCCTCTATTCTACTCAACTCGAGCTTGTGTTGACTGTCGATAACCCTCTGCGAGTAGTCATAATGAGTCTCGAAAACTTGGCCATCAAGGCCGTTGCCTTGTGCATCGCTCTATTTCTTTGCCATCTCTTTCTCGCATACCTTAAATCTCCCCTGAAGGATTTCCCCGGCCCTTTCTGGGCCAAGTTTACCGATCTATGGCGGGTCCTGGACTACTGGCGATGTACGCAGATCCGCACGCACCAGCAGCTCCACGATCGTTTGGGACCTGCCGTTCGAATTGGTCCGAACATGATCAGTTTAAGCGACCCAAGCCTGCTAAAGACTGTGTATTCCACTCGCGGAGACTATGTCAAGGTTAGTAGACATGTTGAACTAGGAGGTTCTGGCTGATGCGTCATAGAGTGATTTCTACGAGGTAGCAGACGCAGTTTCGAACGGCCAAAGAATTGAAAATGTCTTCAGCACGCGCAGCAACACCTTCCACAGCCGATACATGAAGCCGTACCAGAAGTACTTCTCCATCAGCACCATCCTCGAAAAAGAACCTCTGGCAGACAAGATGATCGTTTCTCTCTGCCAGCAACTTGAAAACCGTTTCGTCGATGGCCAGAATGCTGGCAAGACGGCACCCTTGGCCGATTGGATTGAATACTGTAAGACAACAGGCCGTTGATGCATTTCGGGTACTGACTTGTTCATAGGTGCTTGGGACCTGGACTGGGAGGTGACCTTCAGCCAGGACATGGGATTTCTCAAGTCTGGCACCGATGTCAAGGACATGATCCATACTGGCGAGATGATTATGCGATATCTCGGCTGCGTGCGACACCTACTCTTGCAAAGTGGTCACTTGTGCTGACTATTTGAAGATTGGCCAGATGCCGTTACTCGATCGCCTTCTCGGCAAGAACCCGTATTGTCCCATCAAATTCGCCACCTTCGAGAACGCAGCCATCTACAGCTATCAGCGCGTCATGGAGCGCGTAGCCAGCCAAGATGCGAAGCCGCGAAAGGACTTTTTGGACAACTTCCTCGAGGCCAAGCAACAATACCCCGATACAATCAGCGACAACGAGGTAGTCAGCTACCTCATGATGAACGTAAGTGGAAGTCAGCCGACTCAGTGTCCCGGATCTAACTCGGTGTAGGTACTTGCCGGCGCCGATACCACCGCCATCGTCCTGAAGTCCATCACATACAGCATCCTCAGTCATCCCAACGTCTTTGAGAGGCTTCGCGCTGAACTAGATGCTGAAAACCTGAGCTTCCCGCCGAGATTTGAGCAGACCAAGGATTTGACCTACCTCAATGCCGTCATCAAGGAGGCCAGTAGCCTAAGTCCCCGCCTTGATAGGTAGCTAACACATAAGTAGGGCATGCGGATGCACCCGGTCATCGGTGGCATTCTAGAGCGCATTGTCCCCGCCAACGGCCTCACTCTTCCCGATGGCCGTGTAATTGCCCCTGGTACCAAGGTCGGCATCAACCCCTGGGTGTCATCGCGGAACAAGGCCATCTACGGCGCAGACGCCGATAAGTTCCGCCCCGAGCGCTGGCTTCAATCCGCTGAGGAAGAGGACGACGCGTACGCGGCCCGACTTAAGAGTATGAAAGATGCCGACTTGACCTTTGGCTCCGGGAAGCGCATTTGTGTGGGCAGGAACATGGCGAACCTTGAAATCCACAAAGTCATCTCCGCTTTGTTCAGCCGCTACGATGTAAGTTCTCCGCGAGTTTGTACCAAATGCTTCTAACCCATTGCAGATTGTTCTGGACCGTGCCGATAGCACGTGGGTGCCACGTTGGTGGTGGTTCACCTTTGTCGACAACATTCAAGTCAAAATTCAACGCCGTACAAACGTTGCCATGCTTGAGGTTAGTGAAAAGTCCACCTAGACTACGCTTATTAGATGAGAAGTGAGAAGATGTAATAGATTAGATAATAAACAATGTGAATTCCCTTCCGCAACATTTATAGAAACTTTGGCTTGTATACAACACGATCTCTGAGTAGACGAGGCGTGTCTACATCGTGACTTGGCAGCACCACTACGTCGGTATGGCTCGCAAACTCCTTGATTTGCTTCAAGCTCTGAAAGGCCACGATCGGATTATCGTTAATACCATCAGGCTCCTCCTTGTCCAACAGATCAATCCCGTAGGTGGCATCTCCCGTTAAGAAGTAGGTTGTGGTGGTCCCATCGTCGTTGTCACCGTACACGACCAGGGAGAGATGACCTGGGACGTGGCCGGGGGTCTCGACCGCAACGACCTTTCCGTCTGGAGTTATCTTGTGAGACTGCTTCCACGGCCCAACCGCGGCATCCGAAAAGTCGAGTGTCTTGGGTGCAAAGTCTTTGGGCCAGTGTTGGGGCGTACAACCCTGCAGGGTTGCCCAGAAAGGATGCTTTCCGAATGCGATCCAGTGCTCGTTGCCGACGAAGATGGGTACGTCTGGGGCCTCCTCGGCGAGGGCTTCCAAGCCACCAGCATGGTCTCCATGTAGATGACTGAGAACAATTGCTTGAAGAGCACGTGGCTCAATGCCGTTCGCCTTTAGTTGGTTTACGATGCCGTCTCCTTCAGCAATCATAACAAACGCAAACATCTTGGTAGGACTCCACATTGGGTAATATCCAGCAGAGTTGCACATTGGCGACTCTCCCGTGTCGAACAGGATTGGGCCATCGGGATGAGAGATGACAAAAACGCCGATAGGGAGCTCTCCAGACCATTGGCGATCGGTGAGAGTTCGGAAACGGCGCATGGTTACGTTTCGATTGCTGATGGGCTGGCCTTGCTGTGATGCTCGGATCTGGACTGTGCCGGTTGTTAAAAATGTCAAGCCGACAGCCTTGGTGGCAGAGGTTTGGCCGTCCATTGTAGATGTTGGACAGAGAAGTCGAGCCGGTATGTTTGTGTACAAGTCTTGGAGATGATGCCGGCGGGGAAGATTTGAACTTTGGTGGGAGGTAAGCAGAGAATGTGACGTTAATGACGACCACGGCGATGGAGATGATCCGGTCAGACAGTTGGAGCGACAGACAGACAAGGCCTTCAGAGTGTGTCAGTCTGGTAGAAATAAAGCCAATCAAAAGCGTAGATCCGGGAGTGTTAGATGCGGCGTCACACTCAGCACCATATCGTTGCTCAATAGCAGGACTAAAGACGTCACTTTATTGAAAGTCAAGAAGCCCAGAACACATGTTAGGCGCGCGCCCCATGGCTGCTCCTGGCCTGGTTCATTTTACTAGCGTCTAGAGTCGGATTGTTTATCACTCCGGTTGTTCCTGTTACATGGACCACCGTGCCGGTCACCCTGTTTGCTGCGGAAGTTCAGCTTCTTAGGATGTGCCTTATAATCAGCGCCAGCCTGCTACATAGTACCAGGTACGGATTGTCTTGGATAAGATTCATTCTTCCATTATAAATACGCCCAAAGTGAGTCAATTAGTAGTGGTTCCGTGAGGTGTAAGGTATCTAATACATGGATAGTACTTTCTTCTACTCGCTAAAATTCCAAGGTCGGCAAGTCGGCAATGAAACTGCCCGTTCGGCAGAGGCAACAAGCCGAGCCCGGGCATACTACTGCAAAGTAACCCACTGTTATAGAAATTAAATTTGATTTCATCTGAACGAAAAAAGTGCAGAGCACTACTAGGCGTGTCGGGGTTGTGGATGTGACCAACGGAGCGATGCCAGGCCGCGTCACCATATCAAGTGGATCGCGGCATTGAAACGCAAAACTGAGCAAATATGACTTTGAACACCTAGTTAAAGAATGCCTCCGCCTCTTTATGTTTTGCCATAATATCTTTGACCTTATCCAGAGGCAGCGCCGCAACAGTTCGGCCCATGTGCCCCGTCATCGTCTCCGCCATACACAGCGTATTGTAGGTAGCCTCCTCAGTGGCGTCCGCTGCCGCTTCGAATAGGCCATTGATAGTCTGGTCGTCAACATAATCAATGTTCAGCTTTCGAGGCTTGAACGGATCAACTGCGCGATGCTGTCCAGTGACTGTTTGCACGGGTATCTCATTGCTGGTGGAGAAGGCGAGAAAGACGTCACCGGAAGGGTTGTGTCCGTATCCTCCCACGCGGGCTAGGCCAACAGTGGCCCGCTTGGCGAGTCGCTGGAGTTGCAAAGGGTGCAGAGGAGCGTCCGTAGCAACTATGATGATGATGGACCCATCTTTGGCGTCCTTTGCAGCGTCGAACTCACGCTTCTGAGTCGCTAATACCGCGTCCTTCTCAGCCTGCTCGGCAAGGATTCGGCCCACGGGAACGCCTGAAATACGCAGATGCTTCATCCGTCCATAGTTTGCCTGGACAAGGACCCCCACTGTGTAGGAATCGACGCCATCATCATCCGCGGGGACCAGCCGACTACTGGTTCCTGTACCGCCCTTGAAGCCCTGGCACAACATGCCTGTTCCACCGCCCACGTTCCCTTCTGGAACCGGGTCAGAGGACGCCTGTGTGATGCCTTCAACGACATGCTCCGGCGTGACAGCGAACTGACGTAGATCGTTGAGATGCCCGTCAAACGTCTCGGCCACAATGGGTAAAAGGAACCAATCGACTCCTTGGTCGCCCTGTCCGTAGTTCTGAATGGCGTATTTGTAGATTCCGGTGTAGCAGGGGCCGACGGCGAAGCTATTGGTGATGATGATGGGGGAATGCAATAGTCCAGTTTCTTCAATCCAGTGGCTACCTGTCATCTCTCCAGAGCCATTGAACCGGAAGATCCCCGCATGGCAGGCCTTGTGGAACCAGTCCTTTCGCGGGAGAATGGTTGTGACGCCAGTGTTGACAGAACCGTTGCCTTCGCGAAGCGTGATCGTATGGGCGAGGACACCCGGGACATCTGTGATGCCATTCTTCGGGCCAGGCGTCCACGCGCCGAGATAGACATCCGGGACAACCTCTCGGAGTCGAGCCCTCGGTACGGTAGAAGAGGACATGGCGGTGCTAGGTCAGTCTCTTGTTTCGCCACGGAACGAATTGGCTTTAACGGTTTGACAGCACAAACACCAACTGTCGTCAATTGACTACTGTGAGCTTCTTATATCCTTCGCCGGCCTATTTCCGCTTCTAGCATGTCGATCCTTCGCTTCCATGTCGCCGAGTGACTGGTGACTCACGCCGAACCCCCGCGAGTCCTTTTGTCGACCCGATTAGGAAGGTTAGTAGCTATAACTTACAGCAACGATGGATGGATGAACCACTAGCGACAAGCCATTTACTCAATCGTGTGACTCGTCAAGGCCGAGATGGCATGTTCAGCAACTGATTACTGATAATATCTTTAAGGCAATTTCACCCTAACTTTGGGAACAAATTATTGTCATTCATCGCCGCCCGTTCTTGATTCGACATCGTCTTGTTGTTTGTTTTCCATTATTATAGAGATATAGTTTCTTTTTCAAGCCAGTTCATTGCAAACGCGGATTAGATTGTGTCCAAACCAGTGCAGTTAGTTAGTTATCTTAGCCTACATTCTGACATGGCAGAAATAATAGTCACACGCGGATGACACGTGTTGTGAATGAAATACGTAGCTGAGATCCAGCTGAGTAAGTAAATCGAGGCGACAGCCAGGTCTACCAGCAAGAAATGTTAATGTAAGGAGATAAAGCTAAATTTCTCACTACAAACCACAGTTATCCAAGGGTTGATTCCGGGTCCTTTCCTTAAGCTATCCATCTGATCATTGCTGATAGTAAAATGAGTTCCTAGTTGTGAGTATGATAATAATTTAAAGGCTTCGGGCTGATACGGTGAAGGGGTAAATAAAGAAATTCGTCTGTATAGTAGCTTGGGGTTGAGGCAGGCACAGTTATGCGAACAAACCTAACAGTGAAGCCTGTATTCGACTCACTTGTATATGAAGTGTCATACTTAATTAAAACCTCTAGAGGTAATAAGAAACATCATTAGTTTGCCTCAAGTGGACAAGAGCTACACGCATGACACTATCGAATAACCAGCTAGGTAAAGTATAAATGGGAATGTCTGTTAAGCCCAAGTCAAGCACATGAAGATATCTTTTGGGGGGCTGAACTGGCCGCCTCAGAAAACATACCAAATGCGCGATTACTATTAATGGAACAGCACTTATACAAAAAAAGACAACTTGAGCAAAGTTCATTTCCATTAAGTGAAAGTCTTAAGTTCACTCACGAGGTGTAGGTCTTCACGTCGGCCAGACTCGTCGAGGTCAAGGTCAGAGCAGGGAACAGGAAAATACCTCCAATGCAGCTCAGTTGTGGTATTTGAAGGGTACTCGGCTCGGAAAAGCAAACGGTGTGGGATATCTCGGTGGACTTACTGTCTTCTTTGTTATCAAATTCTCCTCATTCATCAAAGCTCGCTGAAAGATTGACCGAGTTCGGGGTTAAATGCCGCGCGATCGCCATGGTCGAAGGATTGCCCCTGGCATTTGGGTCAGCACTAAGCTTGAAAACTTCAAATCAGCAGCGGGGCAAACCCGGGTTTAGGAAGAGGAGTAGAATATCCGCCGTGAACTCGGTTTTAGTTGGAAATGTCAAAGGTTACCCAGTGGTTACCCCATCTGGTTTGCGGGGCCCCAGGTTCGGGAATACTTACCCCGGATATATTATCATACTGATTTCTCTGTTACTTACAATCCTCTCTACGACACTTACTTCGGTCTCAAGGGCTCTAACACCACTGAGACCTCAGGACTCAGAAGGTACGAGTTTTGTAGGATGCTCGTCTTGCTCTTACTGCTAGTCGGGCCGACCTTGGCTTCGGCAACCATTAACAGGTAAGTTGAAGGCACCCTACGTACCAAGATCTCCATGACAAAATCAACTAACGAAGGGATGTTATTGAAGACGTGCAATTGTCGAGTCATTTAATGTCGTGCGGACTAAGTTGCCGGAATCAATTACCAATGAAACTACTCCTCTCCAAGTAGGCAACGGAGACTTTGCCTTCAATGTCGACAACACGGGTATGCAGACCTTGATACCTTTCAACACCTTATCTAGCTGGGGTTGGCACAAAGACAAGCTGCCCGCAAACGGGTAAGAATTTGCCTTCGTCTGGTGGCGAGGCCGAATGGCAATGTACTGACATCTACCGCAGAGAAAAGCTTAGCGACTATCACGGAGTAGCGGTCACGACGCATGGTAGAGAGGTTATTTATGACCTTGAAGACCCGGACCTACCTGAGATATCCAAATGGCTCAGCGCCAATCCCAACCGTATCAACCTAGGCCGTATTGGCTTAAGATACAAGGGTGACTCTCTGACAAGCATTGCGGACCCGCATCAAATACTTAACCTGTGGAACGGTGTTATCACTTCGACCTTCAAGGTCGACGGGCACAATGTCAAGGTCGTGACCCAAGGAGATTTTGATTCCGATGCCGTCACATTCGAAATCCAGTCTGACCTCATTGCATCCGGGGACCTTCAAGTTGAACTTGACTTCCCCTTCCCCCCAATTCATAAGGTTGATAAGTCCTCGGACTTTGAGATCTTCATGGGTACGTACGAGTTCCCGCTGAACCATACGACTTCTATTGTCAAGGGCCGTGGGTTTGGCGATAACACGGCCCACATCCATCACAAGATGCAGGAAACCAGCTATTACGTGAATCTTCGGTGGCCCCGAGAATCGCCGCTGTTGTTGACGAGGAACGAGCGGGAAGGGTCCAGCAAGACCACGGCGCATCGCCACACGCTATCCTCAGCCCGAACCAGCAGTAAGAAACTATCCTTCACAGCCCATTTCAGCCTCGACCTACAGAACCCATCATTGCCTGCGAAAATCCACCAACGCAACAGCCATGGTTGGCATAAATACTGGCTGGAGGGTGGCTTCGTCGATCTCACCGAGTCAACCAATCCCAACGCAACCGAACTCCAGCGGCGCATCATTCTCTCACAGTATGCCATGAGAGTCAACAGCGCTGCCACCGGCCAACCGCCGCAGGAGAGTGGCCTCGTTTACAACGGCTGGTGGGGCAAATTCCACATGGAGATGGTCGTCTGGCACTGTGCCCACTGGGCAACTTGGGGACGGCAGAAGTACTTCGATGGGATTTTCCCGGCCGTCTACGAAAGCCTGTTGCCGAGCGCCGAGAAGAGAGCCCGGCGAATGGGCTGGGACGGAGCCAGGTAAATAGCACCGCAGTGACCAAGCGTATTGACCCCAACTCACAAAGACGTAGGTGGCCGAAGATGACGGAACTCGTCACCAAGGGTATCGCTCCCGGCGAGACTCGAGCTTACCTCATCTGGCAACAACCCCATCCCATGTACTTGGCCGAGATGGCATACAAGGCCACGCCCACCAAGGCCACGTTGAAGAGGTGGAACCGCGTCCTGACCTCAACTGCTGACTACATGGCGTCGTTTGCCTGGTTTGACAACTCGACGGGCAACTACAACATTGGCCCGCCGATCCAGGGCGTGACGGAAAACTCATCGCCGACGGAGATCTTCAACTTGGCGTACGAGCTTGCCTATTGGCGTTGGGGTCTCGACGCGGCGTGCGAGTGGAAGAAGATGCTTGGGCAATCCTGCCCGAAGCAGTGGATAACGGTGGCATCGAAGTTGGCCCCTCCACCTCAGCTCGAGGGGCTGTTCGCTCCCTGGGTCGGCGGCAGCATGAACGCATCGTGGTGGGATGACCCAGCTCTCAACAAGGATCCCCGAAGCGTCGTCATGCTTCAGGGCATCCTCCCCGACACTCCAGTAGTAGGTCCTCTCGTCAGTCCCGCTCACCTCCGTCTTACTAACACCACTTTGAAAGGTCGACTCGGAGGTTGGTCTCAGAACAGCCGACAAAGTCTGGGACGTCTGGGGCGATGAACGCATCCGAGGCTGGGGCCGCATCGTCCTCGCCATCAACTCGGCGCGTATCGGCAACCCCGAGCGTGCCATCTACCACCTGACCAACTTCGGGTACTGGGAATTTGGCGACCAAGGCTTTGCTCATCGGTCCGGTCCAAGTAAGTCATTTAAAGCTTGAGACTCCTTCCACCTCAGTCTCTCTAACAGTTCGATTGCAGACCCGTCTCCGCCTCCATACTTCCCCAGCAACGGCGGCTTTCTTCTCGCGGTTGGATATATGGCTGTGGGTTGGGACGGATCCGAGGGCCACGCCCCTGGCTTTCCCAAAGACGGTTCATGGGTTGTCAAGCATGAGGGGATGATGAAAGCACTCTAGTTTTCTTGGTTCTGTGGCGGCGAGTGAACTCCAGATTCAGCACAGATGTTCCGCTCTAAAGACTGGTTTGGATCACGACAGGTAGTTTCAAGTCATAAGAGGCAACCTCATCAAATTACGGTTTGCCGTCTGGCAGAATCTTGTCAACTTCCTGGTGGATAGAAACACATCTTAGACGCCTTGATGAATGGCGCTGAACTAATGTCTATAATCTCACTCGCCTAGGTATAATTGTAGTCTTGGGTTTCTACCATATGAGATGATCGTTAAGCCTTCTATATGTGACAATAATAAAGAGCACCACGCGTTCCTGATTCATCCCTGGGCCTTCTACTCAGTGTTGAGTTAGTGTTGCTATCAAACAGGCCTAGCCCCAATCCTTCATCACACAATAATGAGACAGCCTCTACTTGGTCCTAAAATTAAGGTAGACCCTACCTTCCCATCCTTCTAGTGTCGGCCGCCCCCCTTTGAGCGCTATTTCACTCTGTCCTGTTGTACCCATGAGCAAATTCACCTCTGTGGGCAAGCAACCTAGCGCCTGCGCAATATCCAGGCAGACCTTCTCATCCTGCGACATGTTGAGGATAACAAGGGCTTTCCTACTTGCGCCGTCTGGCCCGCGGGGACCTGGGCTCTCCTTGATGTATGCAAAGATCGACTCGTTGTCCGGATCCAGTAACTTGAAGCTGCCAAACACAAACAAGTCTCTGTACTCCTTGCGCATTTTCAGGGCGTACTTGTAAAAGTTCAAGATTGACCCTGGATCATTGGTCTGTTTTGCAGCGTTGATATCCCGATAGTCATCATGCACTCGCATCCACGGCTTCGCGTCGGCACTCGAAAACCCTGCGTTGGGAGAGCTGTCCCACTGGAAGGGAATTCGGGCGTGGTCGCGACCCATGATCTGTAGGCCATGCATCGTAGCCTGGATACGCTTCTCGTCACCCGATTCAACAGCCTCGGCGTAGAAGTTGCCGCTTTCAATGTCCTTGTACTCCTCAATCCCCCAAGACTCGGGCATGTTGGTCATGCCAATCTCCTGTCCTTGGTAGAGGAACAGAGTGCCTGTGAGCGTGGCCTGCCAGAGAGCAAGGGTTTTACTTGACTTGAGCCACCATTCCGGCGTCGACGCATCACCGAAGCGGTTCACAGCTCGGCCGTTGTCGTGGTTCTCGCAGAAGGCCGTTGCCCAAGCATCAGTGCCCTCGATGAAGCTCTGCCATTTGTGGGTGACGGCCTTGAGGGTGGAGAGGGGAAACGGCTGGTAGATGTACTTTGCGCCAAAGCCGTTCCCGTTGCCGAGACGGATCATGGAAAACTCAAAGACCATGTCCAGCTCCTTGGCAGCCGCTGAGACGTACGGGATGACTTGCGAGGGATGGGGCGTGTTGGAGAGTTCTCCCACCGAGACGGCATTGTAGGGGCCGAGGACCTTGCGGTACATCTCGTGGATGAACTCGTGAATGCGCGGCCCGTTGCACCACATCTCGGGAGCGGGCTGGTCCGCCGAAGTCGGGTCCGTGACGGGAGCGTCGACAAAGTCGCGTCGCTTGGAGTACTTGTTGACCGTGTCGATGCGGAATCCGTCCACTCCACGATCCAGCCAGAAGCGCATCGTCTCCTCGTAGATGGCTTCTCGACAATCATCGTTGTCCCAGTTCAGGTCTGGTTGGTCGGGCGCGTAGAGATGCAGATAGTATTCCTGGGTGAGCTCGTCCCAGGTCCACGTTGGGCCGGCAAAGTACCCTCGCCAGTTGGTCGGTGGGTGTCGAATGCCGTTCTCGTCGTAGCGAGCGGGCTTCCAGATGTACCAGTCTCTCTTGGGGTCATCCTTGGACGACCTGGAGCGCTTGAACCATTCGTGCTCGATCGAGGTGTGGTTGACGACGAGGTCGAGGATGACCTTGAGGCCTCTTTTGTGAGATTCCCGAAGCAGAGTGTCGACATCCTCAATCGTCCCGTACGGCTCATAGATCTTTTGGTAGTCCGAAACGTCGTAGCCCATGTCCTTCTGGGGGCTCTCGAAGATGGGAGACACCCAGACCACGTCGACGCCGAGGTCGCTAATGTAGTCGAGCTCAGAAATGAGGCCGGGCAAGTCGCCCCAGCCATCGCCATTCGAGTCCTTGAAGCTCGCAGGATACACCTGATAGAAGGTGGCGTCTTTCCACCACGGCTGTTTGCCCAGCCAGAGGTTTCCCTCGTCCGAGATGAGCGATCCCATGGCAGCGGATGCGATGGCTCGTGTCGCGTGCAGAGTTATTTACTCGGACAAGAAAAGTCGCTCGTCTGGAGCGGAATTACGATGGGAGAAAAGTACGGAGTACGGCCTGGCGCGACGTGCGTGGTTATTTGATGTCCCCACGCGGTAAGCTGATGCGCAACCGTGTGGAGTGTAGTCGTCAGGTCGGAGATTCCAGTGGAGAGTCCGCATTGATACACGCGATTCTGGTCCTATGCTTCTCAAAGCTTTCTTGAGATCCACCATTGTCCGCAGCAGCTGGAGTTGTGTTCTTCCACGGGGTCGGGAACTGCTCAGTGCTGCAAGCCCAGCTTGGAAAGTCGCTGACTCGCCACACCAGGCCTGTTGCGAAAGGGACGGCGGAGTCTCCGCTAGCTTGTTGAGATTTGTGCCTGGGCCCCGGAGCGGCTCCGCATCGTCCGGCCGATTATCTCCACTTCCGGCACCGAGCCAATCACACGCCGCCCGCCCCCGGCCTCATCTCCGGAGGGACGGTGGCATGATGGCGGAGTCTCCGCCCGACCAACAGTCGCATCGGAGCCTCCTGTCGGCAATTGCCAACGCCTGGGGTAATAGCTCCTGGCCATCGCCTCGCCACGGCTAAACGCGTCCAATCGTGCGATTTCTCCTCTCCCCAGACCCCGCCCTGTCCTCCATACTTCCCCAGGTCACGCTCCAGCTCAACAGACAAGCGTTGCTCTAACTTAGTTTCTGCACAGCCGGTAACCAACTAGCGCCCGAGTGATGCCATGCGGCATGCGACCTCTTCCGAACCCAATTGCTTGATTGACGCAGACCCTTCCCCGGCTTAAAGGCGTGGACGAATATATATATAAGGGCCTCCAGTCGCCAGAGAGGATCGCATCTCCAGAGCCCTCACAGCCATGACCATCGAGCCGACTGCACCCATCATGGCCGACACCACCGCCGTCCAGAAGACAACGGCTGCCCTCCACCATGAAGAGGCGGTTGATGCCAAGGTCCTCGTCTCCGAGGCCAAGGTTGCCGCGGATGCAGAACACAATATGAGCCTTTGGCAGGCCGCCAAAACCTACCCCAAGGCCATCGGCTGGTCGGTCCTGTTGTCCACCACGCTCATCATGGAGGGCTACGACCTGGCTCTTCTGGGAAACCTGTACGCGTCGCCCGTCTTCAACAAGAAGTTTGGCGAGTACAACCCCGCCACGGAAGAGTACCAGGTCACGGCGGCGTGGCAATCGGGACTGTCCAACGGAGCCCGCGCCGGCGAGATCATCGGTTTGATCATGGCTGGTTGGGCGGCTGATCGCTACGGATACAAGATGACGACGATTGGGGCGCTGGTCTTGATGATTGCATTCGTCTTTGTTCTCTTCTTCGCGCCCAACATCAAAATCCTCGTCTTGGGAGAGGTGCTATGTGGTCAGTCTGCTTTGCCGGATGCTTTGCTCGCAGGAACTAACTGACTCTTGCAGGAATCCCATGGGGTGCTTTCCAGAGCGTTACGCCGGCATACGCCTCTGAAGTCGCGCCGGTTGTGCTGAGGCCATATCTGACTACGTTTATCAACATGTGCTGGGTCATTGGCCAATTCTTTGCCGCCGCCGTTAACAAGGGCTCAGTCGGACGAGACGATGAATGGGCATACCGGATTCCCTTTGGAGTCCAGTGGGTGTGGCCAGTTCCCATTCTCGCAGGCCTCGTCTTTGCACCCGAGTACGTACTCATCACAGCACTGTCATCCCCGGCAAATGATACGCAGCTAACATATCAGGTCCCCTTGGTGGTATGTACGAAAGAACAACAGGGCCGCCGCCAAAAAGTCCCTGCTGCGGCTCACGTCCCGCAACCAGCCCAACTTCAACGCCGACGAGACCATCGCCATGATTGAGCACACCAACGAGATGGAGAAGCAGCTCAAAGAGGGCACCAGCTACAGAGACTGCTTCAAGGGCGTTGACCTTCGACGAACCGAGATTGTTGTCGGAATCTGGCTGGTGCAAACTCTCGGCGGCCAAAATCTGATGGGATACTTCTCCTACTTCCTCAAGCAAGCCGGCATGGACCCGAGCAACTCCTTCTCGCTTTCCATGGCCCAGTATGCCCTTGGAATGGTGGGCACATTCGGGTCTTGGTTCTTGATGGCCAAGGTCGGTCGACGCACGATCCACTTCTCTGGTGTCTGCTGCCAATTCTTGCTACTCATCATCGTGGGGTCGCTGTCGTTCTCCAATGACAATGGCTCCGTCTGGGCAATCGGCGCCGTCTTGATCGTCTTCACCTTTGTGTACGACTTCACAGTCGGCCCCGTCACATACTCGTTGATCTCGGAGCTGTCGTCCACCAGACTCAAGGCCAAGACCATCGTCATGGCTCGTGCCGCATACAACGCCAGCAACATCTTTGTCAACGTCATGACGAACTATCAGCTATCCTCGACTGCTTGGAACTGGGGAGCTCGCACCGCCTACTTTTGGGCGGGAACCTGCCTGTTGTCCGCAGTCTGGGTCTTCTTTAGACTCCCGGAGCCCAAGGACCGTACTTATGCTGAGCTGGATCTGCTGTTCGAGAAGCGCGTCTCGGCAAGGAAGTTTGCCAAGACCCACATCGACCCTTACAGTCATGAGGTAGACGAGAACAAGCTGGCGGCTGAGAAGGAACTGTAGAGCATCCCGGATTGTCCATTCAGGATCACTTAGTCTAGTATCGACATGAAGGTCTTAAAAATATGCTTTATTCAGTTGACTTGCTTGTAATTGCACATCAGGGCGGATCATTGGCTGGAGTTGACGCTGTGTTTGGTAGTGCCTGTTGTATTTGCTTTTCCAGCAACGGGTCATAGATGGCGGTACCACCCGGCAGCTGAGTGATGAGGTGTCGCGTGTAAATCAAATCATCTTCCAGCGAAGTACCTACTACCACGCCTTGCGGACTTGACGGCGCTATCGGCACTCGGGCGAGGACGTCCACCACAGCCGAGGCAATGTCGTAGAGCTTCTCCGTTAAACCAACCCCGTGCACTTTGATACTGTCGATGGAGAGGTCCCGCGTCGAGAGCGTGAGATCCTTGGCCACCTCGAGCGGGTATCGATATGTGAGGCGATGTTGGTGAGTACCCTCGCTCAGGTAGCCGAGGCGTAGTCGTAGTTTCCAGATGATGACACGAAGCCAGAGCTGGGTGATTCTCAGATTCGCTTTCTGGGTGTCGTGTAGCTCCAACGTAGGCTGCAAGGCTGTGTTGACCACGGTCTCAACATAGTCGAGTGAGGCGACAGACGGTGGCGTGGCAACTATTTCGTGATTCAAGAGCGCCACAAACGACGTGTCGATCGGGCGGAACAGCGACGCGAGACTCCAGAAGCCGACGAGCGAGGGGTCGCTCATGTCCAGCTCCGGCGTCTCGGGCGTGACCTGCAAGGTAATCGGACGGCGGTAGCGAATTGCGTGTGATCTTTCGGATATGAGCAACACCCAGAAGAGGCGCTCGGCCAGAGGTCTAAAGGCGGCGTCGACGGTGTCGAGTCGCAATAGGTGGAACAGCGTCGTGGCCTCGCGTAGAAACAAGAACGCCTGGCTGTGGTGCGACAGCCTGGCCTGGCAAGCGTACAGAAAAAAGACGAGGAGGCACTGGTTGAAGGTAGGTTTGACGCGACGTTGGATCATCTGATACGTCGCCAGCGCGACATCGAGAATTATCTGCCCGTACGCGGCGTTCCGCTCGGGGATGATGCCCTGGGGGAACAGACTCTCGGGTTCCTCGGCCTGTAGCAGCACCTGGGCGCACATGGCGACGAGCACACAGTAGGCCTCGACTCTCGATTCCGAGGAAGAGGAGATGACGGTTTTGAGGTGAGCAACGTAGTCCCGCGTCAGGATGGGGATGGTTGGATACAGCCTCGCGAAGAAGCGCTCGGCGCAGTAGTCGATGACGCGGGTCGGGACAAGCTCGGCCATGCTCTGGGCGGGATCTGCCACCCCGGGACTCAATGAAAAGTCCGGATACCGAACCAGCGACGCCATCGACGAGTGAGGGAAGCATTGATCGCCGAGTCCCGCATCGACACATCGCCTGCACGGCCGGAACTCGCTGCAGCCCCGCCGGAGGGCCTTGCATCTCTGGCACGCCCTGGGGACCTGGATCCGCTTGGCAGTGGTTCCATTGTTGTCGTTGACGGTGTTTCCAGGCCTCTTGGGCTCCATGGGCTTGCTACTGGTCTACGGAGAGGGACCAGTTGTTGCAGGTTGTAGTTGTCACGACTCAACTGGCGCGTGTCACGTTGGATGCGCGATGTGACCGCGCCGGCTAAATAGCGGACATTTTTGGAACAACTCAGGGTTATTAGACACGGTTGAATGCGGATGCGATGGGTTACGATTCTTGGGAAACATGTTGAAAATAATTGAATCTGAATTGCCAATTCTTAAGAAACGAGATAAGTAGAGATGGATCCCAAGTAAGGCTAGTTAATTTGATCGAACATGCAGAATTTTCTGCTCCATAGGGTAGGTAGCTTCCCAGCTGACTGGAGACCACGGCCAATCACTTGTTATCACAACGATAAAAAAATCCTCAGCGCTATTCCACATATTGTAGCATTCAGGACATGAACCAGGCATGGATATCCTTCGGTTTGCATAATATAAATTGAGGGGCTTAATAAAAATATGAACACCCTTTGAGATTTCCAACTCGTCATCAGAATTAAGCTACATCACAAGTAATTGAACATGGCTTGTGTTCTCGGGGACCTGGCTGACTGGGAGATCGATACAGCTATCCGGGATCTATGTCCTCTTCTAGGTATGGTATATCTGTTAGATATTACTACCATCTGAGATAGACAACATCCAGGCCTACCCTCGTAAAGACATCCTCGCCGTGTGCGGGGGCTATCCGACAACGAAAATAACTCGCTCTTCATGTAGCAGGCTCTCATCGGGCGCGACGGTGAGGTAAACGTGCATCGCTGCAAGTTGGAGCTCGCGTGTATCTGGACACTGCCTACGAATCATAAGCCAAATTAATTCTGCACCTATGCATCCCTTGTTAAAGTAAAACATCATTCGGGTGACGACGGGTCGGGCTCGGGTGGGGACAGGAAGGAAGCAGCAGAACAAGAATGGCCATTTGATAAACCACGACGCAGCGTACCCAAGTAGTGAAGCCGCAGGTCGATGAGGTATTGCTGAAACCTCGAAACTGCCAGAAAACCTCTGAACATTGAGTTTCTAATCTGGAAATTCGCCAGAACGAAGAGCTGACGTAAACTTAGTTTATGTACGGAGGAAAGGTGCAGTCAAGCTAAGACATTCACCCTTGACCGGCATAATGCACAGTTATGGCTGAGGATAGCAATTGCGGCACGATCGACAGTGTGAGACATCTAGAAGGTCTGAATATCCTGCTCGCTAACTACTGGATGTCGAGCATCGCATTCGCCCAATGTCAGAACTTATAGATGCAATTGAAAACATCTGCTAAGAGGCATAGAGATGAAGATTCACCCGAATAATCTATACACTGACTGAGTCAGGGATCCATATGAACACGTTGATAGCCCCAGGAGTATTAACTTGATGGAAGGCATCCGCCAATGGCACAGAAAATGGAAACAGAGGGCGTTCCACGAAGTCAGCCAAGCGTCCCTTGTCTTACCACCACCATCTGGCCTCCTGATATGACAGCCGAAAACATGTGCTCTTGGTTGATATTCTCAAGACACAAGGAGCGGGATTCATGCATCAAGTTTGTGTCTGAATAAAGTCTAGTATCTATGCCAGGGGAATTTACCGCTGCAACTAAAGGTGTCTGAGATCTGAGTCCCCAGCCCTCAAAAAAGAAGCTTTTCGATCTTTTTCTCCTGCGGCTAGTTCCACGTTGTGCTAGGGACGCGCGGCCCCTCTAAGCCTAATTGGCGAGCAAGCACACCACCAATTCCAAATTGAGCGATGACTAGATTACGAACAGAGCGCTCATTCGGAGGATTAAACCAGGTGCGACAATCTGACACTCATACAGTTGGTGTGCACATGGGCTAAGTGATGGCCCATATACGAAGTAACTGTAGACAATCTGCAGGGGTACGGCCCATCGTTGCCGAAGTGGATTCATCCTGTCGATACGTAATTTCATGGACCGAGTACCGACGACCGGGTTGCTTAGAAGTTCGTTGACGGGATTTGACTGATTTGACTTTGCCCTATGATCTCATCTCGAACGGACCATTCGATCGGCGGGTCAAGGCGTAGTTGGGATGGAGGCACCACAAATTCACGCAACAAGGTGCGCGCAAGGGTCGCCTGGGTAGTATCTTCACCTGGAGGCTGGAACGTTTCAATCGTTTCGTTATCTGGACAACATGGCCGTCACAACACTTCTCGCGTCTGATGGTGCCATTTGCCGCCGGCGGTCGCCATTTTGGGCCTGGTAGCAGCGTAAAATGCCTCTTGATCCTTCAGACTAAGTTAGATAGCAGTGATTGAGTGCCCGTATAGAGTGGAGTGGGGAGCTCGTATTTGTTGGCTGCTTCGTAGATACCGGGTGTCACCATGCAAGTTGCAACCATGAGCAAACAGTCTAAGCCTTGTTCTCTCCCACACCCGCCCAATAGATTAGGCTACCGCTGTCACTGTCGTCGAATCGGTGGTGCTGCCGCCTCACTACTTTATCTGTGCGGCCGTTTTGCCTTTGAGTAACTCGGTTGGCCGCCAACGTCATCACTGATCTCATTTGTCATACTTCGCACCCAAAACGCAGATCTGACGTATAAGTATACTGGACGGCCGCTCGACTGTCAACTGCTTCCCTCTCTTGGTTCTGCTCCTTGCTTAGTACGGAGATCCTGCGATTGTTCAACACACTCCTCTTGCCGCGCCTCAATACCAGTGCGAGTCTGCAACACCACCTCCACTCGGCAGGATGGATCGTAACCCCGAATGGGCGTTACCTCGGACTCCGATGTGGCGATCGCCTGTTTTTCGAAGACTCGCGGCCGCTATTCTGGTCTTCGCCTGTATTCTGACCTCATTTGCGCTCTTTGGAAATTTCGCCATTCTCGAAACCACCCCACCTCCGCCCCCGGCCAAAACCACACCACAAGTTGAACCCACATCACGACCGAAGGTCCCGGATGACCGCCAGTCTAATGCACAAAAAACATGGAAGAAGCTACGCGCCAAATACAGTAACTTTGACGACACCAAATTCACGTATGTTTAATTGACGGGCAGATCTGCGCCACAGTGTTGCAAATTTTCACGGGGAAAAGCTGATTCAAGGTCGTCTATTAGAATCGCATTGCAAACATATCGCCGCCCCAAAGAACTCCACGATACCCTCCAAGCGCTTTTGCGCGAAACAATACCGTCCCTGCTCGAAATTGTTGTTGTCTGGAATGACCTCGAGGCAAAGCCACCACCCGATTATACGTCTCAACTCGGAACGCCTGTACGGTTCAGAGCCTCTGCGCGGAACAGCTTAAATGAGAAACTTTTACCCGACTCAAGCTTCCGTACCCAGGCAATTCTACTGTCCGACGACGACGTTTACTATCATCCACAAGATCTAGAATTTGCGTTCCAGTCGTGGCGCAAATTCGGTCGCAACAGGTTGACCGGTGCACTGGCTCGGTGTTCAAGGATGGATAAAAATGGAAAATGGAAGTACACTTTCTGTTCGAATGATGGAGACGACAGCTCTTACTCGATGATCATCACCAACCTCGCCTTTTCCCACATCTCGTTTCTGGACTACTATTCATCTGACGATAACACGATGAAGGAGATCCGAGAGTATGTGGATCAGAGGTTCAACTGCGAAGACCTGGCGATGAACTATATGCACTCATATCTCACTGGGGAAGGACCTCTGTTAGTTCAAGGCCATAAGAGATATGTCAACTATTTGCCATCCAAAGGCATTAGTACGAAAAAGGGCCACTTGCAGGCCAGAAGCAAATGCTTGAACGACTTTGTCGAGATCTTCGGCACCATGCCGTTAATAAACGAAACAGCCTACGTACAGCGGGGCGTTGTGGTAATGTAACAAGGGAGAATATGCCAAGGAGATATCTTAGAATAGTTACTTAATTTGACGATACATGAATACCAGTATGACTGCTGATTATACCCGATGGCCATGGTTGTAATAGATTTAAGCCTACCGTATGATATCCATCCTCTTATCGTTTAAAGTTATTGAGCTTTTCGTCATGGGATTTGAGTTCTGCAATTACATGGGGCTAGCATAGCCACTAGACAGTCAAGCTGGTTGCGAGTTTTAAGATCGGGGGAATTCAACAAAGTGCAAATTAAAATCTTCAACAGCGCTCCCTGCCACGCCAAGCTTGATAGCTATAACGACAGATCTACCATCATCATATAAACAGATAGAACTTAGATTTGTACAGTAGCTGGTGCTGGCATCTAAAATCTTTACCAGTAATGCGAGACACTAGCCATCAATCAAAAAGGTCATCGACTGAATCTAAGTATTATAACCTCGGGAGCATCACCAGTTACACACCCTAATATCCTGCTGTAGGAGATCTTTTATTTACTATTGAGTTGAATGTGCATCTAAGATTACATTCGAACAACTCCAAAGCCATCCCGCTAACTCCGGACTCTGAAGTCTACTTTCCGTCTGACACATCTGGATAATGAGAATATCCCCGATCTAATGTGTGGGTAACAACTGGGGACACTTCGACCCGAAGAAGAAGGCCAAGTTAAAAGGCGTCCAGTCGCGCACTTGAACCTCGTTTATTGAGCATGTCACCGCAATTGATCGCTCTTCCAAGCAGGTGATTATCTTTCACGGAAAGGAGCTCCAGAAGCAGTGGTTTCTTGATGAGTTCGAATTTATAGCGGACTGGCACTACATCATATCACCGAACGACTGGACCGACAGCATTCTAGCTCTCGAGTGGTTAAAAGACGTTTATCTACCTGCCTCGTGATGTATCAGATACGAGACTCATTGTCCTTGACGGCCACGGAAGCCATGCATAAGTGAACCTTTTGGGGTTTTCACCGCAGAGTGTCCCGATTCTGCGCCGGTTGACAAAGTCAACTTTAATTGGGCGGCCAGAGAGGCGGGCATGAGGACGAAAGTGAGGATTTTATGGTTGTAATAAAGCACTGCAAGGGCATATGGAGCGGTCGGGAGGTTGAAAAACCACGCAGAGTGTCCTTCCAAGGGTTCGCCTTTTAATTGACGACTTAGTGTTTTGTGCACCCACTGAGATTTGGATTTTGTGTAGGCAGAACGAAATTATAGTTATCCATTAGGTAGGTGTTCCTGGATGGTATTGAGCTGGGTGAGGCTATTCCGGACCGGAAGGGCCCCAGCTGCCTAACGCCACAACCGCAGGACCCGCGGCTGTGCGCTACATCGTGTGCCTTCCTTCTCGAATTCTTTGGCGTTTTCTGCCTGTCTGGTACTAATGCTGACCTCGACCTTCCTCACATGGACCGCGGTCAAAGCTGTACGAGGAATTTCTCCTGGTTTATGGCTCCCAACGCCTTCATCGTCCCGCCTGCGATCATCTCGTCGGCCCGTACCTGCTGAAAGGTCAAAACACCCCTTCTCAGTCAAACAACCCATTTGAAGCGAATATCGACGTGACGTGTGCGAGCCGTGTTTCTCTTGTTAAGGACTGCAAGCCGGGTGTTCTGGCTGTCTGCGAATAGCACCCACGGCGCAGGCTACCCGTAGCCGGCTTCTCGAAGCACCTGTGCGATCCAAAGCTGTGAAATTCCTGCTGGGGTTAAGTTTATGAACTCTGCCTCTGTTGACTATGTTGCGACTATCGTTTGTTTCTTTAACTTCCAAAGACCGGTCTATCACCAACGAATACAATGTGCTCGGCCGAGGAAAAACTTGCCTCGTTCGTTTGCGAAAGAAGCGTCTGCGTAAACTCGCAGCTTGAGGCTGTAGATATCATATTTCTCTCCTAGAATAAGGCTAGAGTTATGGTGCCACAGAGGCAGCGGAGGAGGTATTTGAAGACCTTCTCATAATGCTCAGAAGGGCTAGAATTCGCCTCACTCGGCTTCTGCGACGTAAATGTTGCTGGCACTGCTGAGTTACCTAGTGGAGATTGAGTCCCCGTGCAAGCACATGCTTCAGGATCGATCTCAAATATATCATGCTAATCGTATGTATCACCAAGAAATATGGCGTTAATCGCTATTTTTTTAAGGAGCCGCGCGAGTTTGGTCTAGTGTAAAAATCCCGTCTCTCAGTGGCCGACCGGTCCCCGGTGGTTCACCGTTGACTAAAGGACATGAGTCCAACTGTGAACATGGCGAATGCATTCAGGAAAATGGGGTTTCTAGGCGCTGTCTCTGTGTTCAAGCCACAAGATGGCATACTTAATCGTATAGGATCAATGATGCACAGTTCCCAGTATAGACTTCTCATCTTGTTACATTACCTCAGCAACTGGCAAGGGTGAGGAGCACATTATTTAGACAGATCAAGACGTGCTTGTGGGGTTATCGCGGTAATGCGCTCAACATTGAATTAGATTTGTCATGGTGTGTAATTACTTCATCACACCATTTGTAGGGATAGTAGCACGCTGACGGACTCATATAAATCTGTGCCTATTTAGCCCGAATTTACCCTTCCAGGCATAGTATTTAGCGCAGGAAAAGAAACCTGCTACTTGTAGTGGTTTGCTTGTTAACACGCATGCTACATCACCGCCAGACTTATCCCGAATCATCTTGAAAGCAACCGACCCCCTTGAGTGTGTGAAGGCTTGATAGAGGTAGAACCCACCCATCACTCCAGCGCAGGGTTGTCACTATTAGGCTGTTAAGTGGCAGCCATCTATCCACCGTAAGCTGTGATACAAGCATAAATGTCAACAATAATCACAGCTTCCTGGGGCCTTGTTCACTGTGCCACAGTCTGTGAATCATATCCTGCTGCATCTATTCACGTGCTTCTAATTTCTATATATTCCACGCAAATTTCCAAGCGATGACTTTTCTTCTTCCTTAAACACTCAACAGACATCTTTTAAAGTATTCTTACGCCCCCAGACTTACCAATAACGCCAATCGCGCAAACGACCTTATTACAAGTTCAAGTACAACATCCGACTACCCTGTCACCATGTCACACCCTAAGTGCATGTGCGTTGTTTGCGAGTGCTGCACAAACCAAGCTCACATGCCTTATATGCTTTGTAAGATGTGTATAAGGGGCTGCCTCTGATGGAATAAAAGACAGTGTTTACAAAATCAGATAGCTTCAATATAGATTTCATAAATTAACCAAGCCTGCGCCCTGGAGTATTTAACCCCAGTGATATACTGGAACATACAAATGACCTCTACATCACAATGCACGCTACCTTCCGTAACACTTTTCTCACACGCTGGCTGCATGCTTGGCTTCTCTGGCCTTTAGTGAAGAAACCTGAGCTCTTAACTATTCTAGATTGTTTTATCTCGCGCCACATTTAGTCCTACAACTTTGGGAAGTCTAAGTCTAATTAGCAGACTAAGGCAGGAGAACCAATGCCCCTTGCCGCCAGGAAAGTCAATGTCTTAATCCTGCCTGGTACCGAGTCAGACGCAAACCTAAAACGAGGCGGAATGACAAGGCAATAAATGCAAGTGGAAGACCAGTGGAACACAATAAAAGTTCTAGCATTCCGGTATAGGCTACTTGTCCCGGCATATTGTCTGAGGTATGGTCTAGCGCGTCCCATTAATCATAAGCTTAGTCCGCCCGCATGGCCAGCCTGCCCGTGGCGGACGGAGGAACTTCCCCATTGTCATGATAGGAAGAGCTGATGGCAAAGGTCCTAAGCCATGAAATTACAACTGCTTTCCAACAATCCCATGCTGTTGGTGCGACGCTGCTTGTTTGTTTACTTTAAGTAGTGCTCTTCCGGATTGAACCCGGGTATTGAAGCAAACGGCCGTGTTCCAAGCAACTGTCGGCAAGGAGTGGATTCGCAGCTGGTCTCTGGCTTAGGTTGCATTTTATATCGTATGCGCAGTACTAAATGTTTTGTTCTTTGCAATTTAAAGAGACTGTGCTCCACGAGAGGTGATTTCCATCCATGAGGCACAACATGGGAGCTCGTGCTTGGGAAACATTGGAACATCTGGGCAACTTCTTTCACATTAACTCTCGTCTCGTGCTATTTTTGTAGGGTCTGAGATAGTGACTACCAGATACATTCTAAATTTTTTGTCGTCCCTATTCTGATTATCACCTAGCAAAAATATTCTCCTACGGCACAGTGACCTTCCTTGTCATAAGTGCTCTTCATCTCACGACCCTAGGTACAAACAATATGGCACAAAACCACCGACTCCAGCATTATATTGTCAATGTGTCATACGAGCATAAGATTGTCATTCTGATGGCGATGTAGAGATACAACGGGACACCCGGTGGACGCCACTCCTCGACGTTACCCCACAACTGAAGCTATGTAGACCAGATTCCCATTTTCAGGCCAGAGGACATTGCTGTGTGACAAATACGGAGTCCTAGATCAGTCTGAGACACGGTAAGGCAGAAAGAGGAAGTGGCGTGTCATTTAGTCTCCCTGCCGGTTTGTACTTGTGCCCGGCCCAAGAAAGTCAAACATTACCATTCCACAGCCAAGACAAGTATGGGAAAACACTCATTGGAGGGGGAAAGTCGGTGCTCTGAGACAGAACGTACACCGTGAAAAATTGCGCATTATCCGCCAGGTCCAGTGAGGGCCCCGATGCGGTGGTGGCGTTTGGGAATTTGTGACGTGGCTGGCTATTATATGATGGGAAGGCGGAATCGGCAAGGATTCTGGTCGAGACTGGGGATATGGACGTTCGAGGCTCGAGAGGCTGAGACTGGCGTTTACCGGTAAGGCTGATTACCGCCCATATCCTCTCTTTTGGTAATGCCGCGAGCTGACTCGCCAACTAGGTGGCGGCTGTCATGCGAGGGTGGGTTTAGTGCTCAGCTGATCATTCGTGGCTAGAAGATGTAAAGCAAAATCGGTTTTGGTAACTCATTAGCGCGGTGAGCTAGATGGACTAAGTTAGAGTAGATCGATAGACATACTGCTAGCACACGATGGCGTTTATTCAGGCCCGTTCTGGGCCATGGAAAAGGGGTAGCTCCTCTTCTAGGACGCGGGGGCTGAGAAGGCTGAGGCCCAGAACGCCAAGCTGAGCGCTGTTTCCGACGCGTTCTCCCAATTGCGCCTGGCTCGGGCTGTTTACCGCAATGGCGATGGCAGACTATTTCGTGCCCCTAATTGTGGCTTAATCGTTGGGCGAACTGGAGAAAGTATGAGAGAGAGAAGTTTTGCTGATGGAAAATGAGGATATAAGGTGGCGTTGACCACCTCATCCGGCTCAAACTCTCTCCTCAACACCAGCACTCTCCACAAGCAGCAACCCACTCCTTGAGTCAAACCCTCTCTTGTCTTTTGTTCAACACCGAAACCATGAAGTTCACCGCCACTCTTTGCAGCCTTACCGGGCTTCTCGGTCTGGCTCTCGCCGCCGCGCCCATCAAGAACGCTGACATCTCGGCCGACCTCGTTGTCCCGGACAAGTACATCGTCACGTACAAGGCCGGCGCCAGCTCTGGCAGCAAAAAGAAGCACGAAGAGGCCATCACCAAGAAGGCCAAGAAGAGCAACCGCAAGGGTGTCGTCGACGCAATTGACCTTGGCAAGCTCCAGGGCTACGTCGTTGAGATCCCACCTTCGGAGCTCAAGGACATTGCTGACTCTGACCTGGTAAGCAATCCTCGAAACCTCCCCAACGTTTGTTCTCAGAGGAGCAGATACTAACTTGGGCGACCAGGTCGATTATATCGAGAAGGACAGCATCGTCAACATCACTGCTGTGGCCGCCAGCCCCGAGCAGCTCAACAAGCGTGCCTACACCACCCAGGTCAACGCCGCTTGGGGTCTCGCGCGCATCTCACACAACAGCGCCGCACCTGGCTCCTTCGGCACCGGATACTACTACGATACCACTGCTGGTACCGGAGTGCGTGTGTACGTGGTCGACACCGGCATCCGAACTACCCACTCCGAGTTCGGGGGCCGCGCCGTCTGGGGCGCCAACTTCATCTCCGGCTCGCCCAACACTGATGAGTATGGTCACGGCACCCACGTGGCTGGCACCATTGCTGGAAAGACGTTCGGCGTGGCCAAGGCCGCGACCGTCGTGGCTGTCAAGGTCCTCGACAAGACTGGTTCCGGTACCATGTCTGGCGTCATCCTGGGCCTGAACTGGGCTGTCGACAACGCCAAGTCGCGCGGCATCGCCAAGAAGGCCGTCGTCAACATGTCCGTTGGTGGCGCCTACACCTCCTCGGTCAACGCCGCCGTCAAGGCCGCCACCGATGCTGGCCTCACCGTCGTTGTCGCTGCTGGCAACTCGAACGATGACAGCTCATACTACTCTCCCGCCTCTGCCCCCTCTGCCATCACCGTCGGTGCCGTTGAGGGTACCAACACGCGCACCTGGTTCTCCAACTATGGCGCCCTGGTCGACATCTTTGCTCCCGGAGACGCCACCATCAGCTCGTACCACAGCAGTGACTCTGCCACGCGATACCTCGCTGGCACGAGCATGGCTACTCCCCATGTTGCTGGTCTCGCTGCTTACTTTATCGCGAAGGAGGGCCTCTCTGGCTCGGTTGCCGTCACCAACCGCATTATCGGCGCAGCTATCACCGGCCTGGTTGGAGACGCACAAGGCAGTGCGAACCGCGTCGCGTACAATGCCTGTGGCAAATAAGTGTACACATGCATGGTACACTACTGTTCTGGTTCGAGACGTCATAACATGTCCATAAAGTTCGGGAAGAAGGAGACTAGACTCGTGTATTTGTTCTTCGTTGGTCCATATATTAAGCGATTTGCATTTTAATATAAGTAAGGTGCAATGCGCCTGGAAAACTACTCTACTTGTAATCGGTGATCTATCAACGTGCTACAAGACTTTCCTCATGGACAATCAATTAATTATAACCAACAGAAACCCATGAACTTCAGGCTCTGCCTCAACGCACAAGTTCACAATAGTCTACGTAAATTTCAAGTCGAACTCGCAGCCAAGCTGTCTATTGTCGTTGTCGTCAAGCCACCTCCAAATGCATGCAGTCTGAACTATTCGGGCCTTATTTCCACAGCGATGTTTGTTCAGCTCGTCACCTTGCGTCGCGCGTCGAGGTGCATGTTTGACTGGCCCTGCTGAGTACTAGCAGCCACATATCTTAAGGTAACCATTCATTATGCACATTAACTACCTCTCTCAGATTTATCGCGCTGGATTTGGGACTGATCCCTGGGAGGGAGTCAGGTCTGTTGCCTAGCGACGCGCAGATACCCAGAATATGTTGATCAACATGAATCTGGCTAGGAATGTAGACACTACGTGGATCGTAGCGGTTTCGAACTAAACTTGAACGCAAAGGGACGCTGCAGAACGACGAACTCTAGATCTACCTGCGACTATCCTGACACCAGTTCACCAATAGGCAGAATCAGTTTCGAAACAATCGAGCCCCCATAATGTATGGTATGGACAGCAGACTTTATCGTCGACCCCGTTCCTGGATTTTCGCCTGTACCATGATTTCGGGCAAATTGAGGATGGCAGCTTCCAGCAATCAGCAGCCTCACGGAAGTGCCCTTGCAGAATCTGTGCGCACAATCCAAAAGAGAGAGCTGCACGGTATCCGAGTCGCGGGCTGGATCGAGCCGACGGTACGTCTCCGTGATGTTGTGTGAGACGCCTTTGGCATCGACTTCACTGAGACGAACAAACAAATCCACATGTGGGTTGTCACTTGTATGTGTCAGCTCGACGCAAGGCTTCCCCAAAACCTCTGTATCATTCTCAAATGGCGAAGATGTGAAAGTCAGGACATCTGGACGTCGGGATAGTGCGGTATCATCAACACTCCCGCCGTTGAACAGCAGCGGGCCACCCATAGTTGGAGTAGGTGCATCTGGATCGGCCTTGAACGTGTAGATTGAACTCTCCCCTATAGGCCTCTCTGAAGAGAGTTTGTCGGATTTGTTGATGAAGAGTACCTGGCTTACAGTGGCCGGAGGCCAGGTTGGAATACGCCTCCATTCTGCAACGCCTGTGACGTAGATGTGGACTGGCATGCGCCGCGGGTTCTCTTCACGGCGAGCAAGATGCTCATGAAACCAGTCCAGACTTTGCTTGACCGTGCCACCCCCAGAAACACCGAGATGGCTCCACGGGCCGATGGTCAAGGCAACTTTGATACCCCGCTTGCTTAGGATGGAATATTGCTCCATAGTCTGTGCCAGAAAGAGGTCGTACCAGCCGCTGATGAGAAAGATCGGGACAGTCGCGCGCTCAACGGCTCCCTGGTGCTGCATAGGCTTCCAGAACGGGTCGGTTAAGTCATTCCGTACAATTCTTTCTCGAAGCCAAGGAGCGCTTCCGGCAAAGAGTTCGTCCGCGGCGTTTGCCACTGGTATGGCGTCAAGGACTGGTTGTAACCTCGTCTTGGCCGTGGCCATGTGCCTTGACCGTGCGAGGAAGCCGCCATCTTCTTGGTGAGAAACCATGTCTGCCCACCCAATCAAGTCTAGATTGAATGCTCCTGTCCCCCAGAAGTGCTTGCTGAAGTCATGTGGCCCAACGCTGATGACAGCCGCAGCCATGTCGTCGGGTTGACTTTCCAGTAGCGCCCACTGAGCATAGCCCAGAAACGAACTGCCCAGGGTTCCGAATGAGCCAGTGTACCACGGCTGTTTCCTCATCCAGCTCAATACGCCTTGGCAGTCTTCTGCTTCGGTACGAGCGGGATCGAATGTACCGCTGGAGCCAAATGTACCCCTTGTGCTGACCAACAGGACCTGGTATCCGCGAGAGGCAAAGATTCGAGCAGTCGTCACCGAGAAGGCGAGGCCTCGACCGTATGGACTGAACACTAATAGAGTCCCCAGGGGAGGACTGAGTGGTTGGTAGAGATCTGCCGCAAGATTGACGCCATTGTCGAGCGGGATGGAGATGCTTTTGGAGGTGTAGCTGCAAGTTTCTGCGGGAAGCTGGAAATACCACGCAGCGAAACGGTCAATAAATGCCCCGGCAAAGCCACGGGCTACCGCTTGAGATGCCATGGCTTATATAGAGACATGCAGAGCTGGGCAGTTGGTACGAGTGGCTGAAGCGAGAGCGATGTGAACAATGTCGTGGCATGATCGAACTGCCGTACCCCTCGAAGCTCGGGTCTGCTGAATCCGCGTACGATGAAACGTCGGAAACTTCCGCTCGGTCTCCACATACCGGTAAGTAGGTACGTGCCGAGAGGCAAGGGTCTGGCGTTGTTTATAAGCTCAGGATGCAGATTGGGGTTCACGCCGGACGAGGCTGTTCCACGGTGAACAAGGTCTGAAAAATGATTTGAACACCTCGCTGTGCATTTTTGCTCCCAATGATACTCACATCGTTGCAGAAAGAGTCACCTTTCTCTCGGAGCCTCGTCTTCTATGTCCGGACATTAAGTATCCATTCCTCCGGAGAACGGGCCAAGGGAGGTCCCACCACAAGTCTCCATGCATTTATTTCCCCGCTCTCCATCGCGCGAGCTGCCACCCCCAACGTCATTTTCTTCCAGGATCACCGACTGCTACAATGGCTGTCAACGTCAGCAACGTGACCGAGTTTTCGTACCTCACTGTCAACGAGGGCGTCAATGCCTTCGACGAATCTACTCAGGCAGGCAAGGCTCTAGCCAACGCCCTCGATGTCGTCCTGAAGCAGCCCGGTGCACGACGTGTTTATACCGGTCTTGAGATTGAGAACCCTGCGAATTTGTGGCTGTTTCTAGACTGGGATACTATTGAACATCACACGAATTATCGGAAGAGCGAGTACGTGATTCTCTTCTTCTCCTTCTCCTTTCTCTTCTTTTGAAAATAACTATCCTTGTCTTCGCTTGATACTGAGTCTCTAACTCCTTACGAGTCCATGAACAAGAAAAAACAGCTAACCTTCGCTTCTCTACGTCCAGCCAGCATGGCCCCGTCATCGACTCTCTCAAGTCCCATTGCGACTTTATCAAGGCCTCCAACAAACATGTCACGGTTAATCCGTTCCCCCCAGAGGACGTGCTTGACAAGGATCGGTCGCCAGTGACTGAGGTTCTCCTCTCCTTCTTCCCATCAGACTACCGTGTCGACTCACGCGCCACGGCGACAAGACGACTGGAAGAGTTCGCTGGAAGGGCACTCAAAACCTCCCCCGATTGGCGGGGCATCAGTTATGGCTGGAGCGTCGAGGATGATGTCCCCGTGAAGGGTGATGAGACCAAGTCCGGAGCCTTGCTGGTCGCCTTTATCGGTTGGCCCAGCGTCGAGGCCCATCAGAAGTTCCGTGAATCGGAGGAATTCAAGGAGCACATTGGCCTGCTAAGGGAGACTTCGGGTTTGGTCAAGTTGACCTCCTTCCACATCAGCTGTCTGAGCAGGGCCGGAGAAGGAAGTCTTAAACCTCGGGATGACGACCATCACAACCATGATCACGGACACGGCGACGGGTGTTGCTGAGTAGAGTAGTCTTCTTCATGTACAGTATTATCAAGTTCAAATGGTCACGTTTGTCCTTCACACGAGTGGGGTAGACCGGGATCCGAAATAAAGATGCCTTATTACCAACGCATCTTATCTTGGTGGGGAAGCGTCTTATCTTTGTGCGGACCATCCGGATCACCCTTCACGCCTGCGCTTGTTGACCTGGTTAAAGGGGACTTGTTCGTATTTATCCTTATTAAGCATGCAACATTGCCCAACATAGTCTGAGGACATGACGTGGTTAATACCGACTACAGAATGAGGTGAACCCTGAGCATTGTTTGCTAATTACTTGACATCCAACAAGACACGCCGAATTAAACCAACTGTCCCATAGCAATGAGAAAAGAAGCTTAAGTATGAATCAGGCAGGTCGGAAATACCCGCATCTTCCCCGCCGTAACGCCAAGGCCAGAACATGCAGCTGCGGGATAGTGTCAGCACAGCATGACCGAGCTTCCAAAACGGGCTACTTTCAGTCAAAAGTCCAAGGTTTAAGAGGGTATGACGACATCCGTACCCTAGGAGTTCGTAAGCTTGAGGCCTAGGAAAGCAACCGATGCCGAGACGATCATCGTCATCATCAATGATGGTTCCACCCGAGGATTGGATTGACTTCTCTCTCTGCGGGACAACCGGCCACTGCCTGGTTGGGTGGTACAGATGGCACCATGGTACAGAAGCATGGTAACATAGTTTTGATGACCCACGGACATTTATTTATATCCTTCTCGCTGCCCAGTTTGGGAGCCATCCCTCATGTTTACCTGGAGACACACAGCCAGAGAGACGACGAACCCTAGCATCACTACGCAATCATGCGAACTCGCCAGCTTTGTGTTTTGCCCGCCTTTATTGTCGGCGTACTTTCTTGCCAGCGTGACTTCAATGTCGTCGCACGGCATTCGCATCGCCAACCGCTGGTTAAGCGCAACGACCAGTGGCCGCCCGTCCTGGACGACAGAGAGACGCTGCTAGTCAATGCATTTGACAACGTCTCCATCGACGAGTGGTCGTACTACTACGGTCACCAGAACAAGCTTGCTGGGTATGGAAAGGAGGCAGCTCAGTGGACGGCGGACCGCTGGAACGAAAACGGTGTTGACTCCCAGCTCAATGAATACCACGTCTACCTGCGCTATCCTGTCAGTGCGTCGCTACACTTCACAAATAGCGACGGCAAGGTCTCTCCCGTCAACATCAAAGAAGATGCCCTTGCGGAAGACGATGTGACCGGTTATGATGCTATTTCGCAGCAAACCTGGCTTGCCTATTCACCTTCAGGCAATGTTTCAGCGGAATACGTTTACGCTGGGTAAAAGAACTCCCATTGGCCAAAAAACAGCGGTGATCACTAACATGTCTTATAGTCGTGGATCAATCGATGATTTTGAGAGGCTTGTTGACCTCGGCGTTGAGATCGAGGGCAAGATTGCTCTCATTAAATACGGTGGATTGTTCCGTGGCCTGAAAGTAAAAAATGCTCAGGACCATGGAGCTGTTGCTGCCGTCATTTTCACGGACCCTGGTGATGATGGCAATATCACCGTTGCTAATGGCTACAAGTCCTATCCCGGTCAGATCGCACCTACAAATGAAGCACCGTAGAGTTGGGCTAACGTTGTGTCCGCAGATGGTCCTGCCAGGAACCCCAATTCCGTCCAAAAAGGTTCTACTCTCTTCTTATCCACACAACCTGGTGACCCAACAACTCCCGGCTATCCCTCGCATGAAGACGCACCTCGTGCCGATGTCTCGGATGTCATTGCCAAGATCCCTTCTCTACCCGTCTCCTATTCCGCTGCCGAACCTCTGCTGCAGGCTCTCGACGGCCACGGTATCTCTGGAAAGGAGGTCAATCGAACCTCGTGGCTGGGAGCACTAGACGCCGAGTACAGTACTGGGCCGGCTCCGGGTGTGAAGCTTTCACTGGATGTTGTCTCTCGGGATAAGATTGCACCTATTCACAATGTGATCGGTCGGATCAACGGGACCAACGAGGATGAAACCATCGTCATTGGAAACCACAGAGATACCTGGATGGTCGTGAGTTGAACTACGCCTTCCTCCTTATTCTAACTTCCAATCGACACTGACTGCGGGTCGTAGGGTGGAAATGGTGATCCCAACTCTGGTTCAGCCATTCTCGTCGAGTTCACTCGTGCTCTCAACAAGCTACGTCAGACTGGCTGGCAGCCGAAGCGCAACATTGTAATTGCCTCTTGGGACGCCGAGGAGTGGGGGTTGATTGGATCGACCGAGTGGGTTGAGGACAATGTGAAGTGGCTCACAGAAACAGCTGTGGCCTACCTGAACATTGACGTTGCTGTCAGTGGTCCGCGGCCCAACCTTGCTACCACACCTGAGCTTCACAAGGTGGCCACAGAGACGATGAAGAAGGTCATTCATCCCAACTTTGGTGGATACAACATCTCGCTCTATGATGCTTGGCATGAGGCATCCGGAGGCGAAGTCGAGGTTCTCGGCTCTGGCTCCGATTTCACGGCATTCCTACACAACGGCATCAGTTCTTTTGACGTTGGGAGTTCTGGCGGTCCTAATGACCCCATCTGGCACTACCATTCCAACTACGACACGTACCATTGGATGTCGACCTTTGGGGACCCAGGCTTCCGGGTGCATGCGTCGATGGGTCAGTATCTGGCACTGGTCGCCTATCACCTCGCCAGCGATGATGTGCTCCCAATCGACACCCAGAACTACGCCGTCGAGCTTCGTGCGTACTACGAAGACCTGGCTGAGTACGCCGAGGAGGAGGGCGCCGACTTGGACCTGACTGAACTCGACAAAGCAATCAAGTACTTCAAGGAAAACGCCGATGCGGTCAAGGCGCTGGAGGACCGCGCCATCAAGAACCAGGACGAGCATCTCAAGACTGTCGTAAATCACAAGTACCGCGATTTCCAGCGCGGCTTCGTATCGCAAGGTGGCCTTCCAAACCGTGAGTTTTACAAGCACGTCGTTACAGCCCCCGGTCTCGACACTGGCTACGCGGCAGTCACCTTCCCTGGTGTTACTGAGGGCATTCAATACGCCGAAAGCGGCAACTTCTCGGTCGCCCAACAGTGGGTTGGTAGGACTTCTCGTGGCATTGTTGTTGCTGCAAACATCCTGAAGCCTTGAACCTTTTGGGTCCAGCTCCAGTGCTTGTGTTGCCTGCAACGTTAGGGAGCTACAGTGTACGCCAATTTAACGAAATAGTTAGACCTTTAAGAATCAATGTCCAGCGCTAGCCCTCGAACACACTAATATCATCCATCTCGCGATTATAGGGGCCATCAACCTGATCACATTGGCAAAGGCGTTTGTAATGTCCCGGATCTGGAAGAAGTCCATTTGTCTTCAAGTGCACCTGTGATGCTTCCCCGCACTTACCTGAGACCGGGATTCGGACGGGCCTCCGGATGCTGGACGATCTTACGTCGGAGAAACGACAGGGGTCTTAGCCTACGCTGGTAACGCTACCTGCCCGTTTGCTTGGCAACGACCCATTTTCAATGTCTGTAACGTATCCCCCCTCATAAACAACAAGGTCCTTGTTGTAAATGCCCGTATCCGAGGTCCGGGGTTATGCTTAACACACAAGCTCTTCGTCCGTCCTCCCCAGACGATTGTACTACCGAGATTTATGAAACGAGGCGGCGATGAATGACGGAACTTTTTCTTGCTGGCTTGGTTTGAGGAACACGACGGATGTCCGGATGCCGGATCGATATTGATGCTTGACTACAATTTCTACGCCTTTAGGATCTACCAATGCGTCGCGCCACAAGATCAGACACGGGTAAGGGAGGTTCCGTGGGGATTGGATCTTGCCGTCAGCACGGAAACACACGGGCGACGAAAGAATAATCTGTTGGTCCTCAGATGAGTCCAGCGTATATACATATATATATCCCTTTGGCCTCATGGTCAAGGCTATTCTTTTCTCACCATCCAAGACATCTTCCCCCTCCTTCCATATCACAATCTTTTCAAAGAGCTGGTCTCTATTCACCTTCATCTTCACTTCATTCGTTCACTTCTGATTTGATTTCAGCCCTTACCACACAAGTCACCACTCCTTTTACCAACAAGTCTTATCACTTTCTTTACCGACAAGATGAAGTCTTTCTCCATCCTCCTCCTCACCGCTGGCCTGGTGTCTGCTGTCGCTGTTCCTCGTGGTCCCGCTCAGCGTCGCTCGGAGCTTGCTATCCGCCAGGTGCACGCCCTTAGTGGCGAGGCAACTCAAGTCGCTACCCCAACTACTGAAGCCGAAGCGCCGGCCAAGACTGAGGAACCGGCTGAGGGCGAGGAAGATGCCGTTGCGGAGGATGAAGCCGCTGAGGAGGAAAAGGCTGGCAAGGAGCCTGTCGAGGGTGATGCCGATGGCAATGGCATTCCCGACGCCGAAGAGAAGGCCGAAGAGGGTACTGTTGAAGGCGATGCCGATGGCAATGGCATTCCCGACGCCGAAGAGGAGGCCGAAGAGGGTGCTGTCGAAGGCGATGCTGATGGAAATGGTATTCCCGACGCCGAAGAGAATGCTGAAGAGGAGGTCGCTCACGAGGACGCCAACGGCAATGGAATTCCCGACGCCGAGGAGAACGCCGAAGAAAACCAGGACGAGAACAAGGACGAAAACCAGGACAAGGGCGATCAGCTTGATATCAACGAGCTCCTCAGCCTCGCCCCCCAAATCGAAGGTCTTGTCTCTCAGATGGGCATGACGGGCATTATCGATCTAGGAAACGTGAACAGCCTGGGCTTCGTCAACCAAATCGTCGTGCTTTCACAGCTCCAGCAAGTGCGCACCCTGCAGGTGTTCAACTTGATTGGCAACAACGACGTTATTGTTCTTCTCAACAATGGCATCCTCTCGGGCAGCGGAATTAACGGTAAGAGATTTGTATCCCTTTTACGTAACACCTGCTAACATTGATGTCTTCAGGTCTCTTTGGGCGCAGTGATTCAGGCAGTCAGGATGGATTCAAGGCTGCGGTTCGTTCCTGAAAGGAATACAATTCAACTATTTCGGGTGAGCGGGGGAAGGGGTCGCGGATTAGGTGTTAGTGGATAGTTGCATCCATAGGCTTGCGAACCTCTAGGTCGTCTGTATTGCCTCTATTCAAGAGCTATCATGTTTAGTGGTACCCTCGTCCTCAAACGTGTATGTTTCGAGAGCATTATATATCCTCCAGGTAGTCAATGTTTATACTTTTAGTATATCTATCACGTGTTAGACAAAGCTCCTGGGTGTGGTGGAGAAGCAAGATAAGTCTCGCCTGCTTCTGGTGAACTGAGAACATGATAGTGTTTCAATAGTGCCATGAGAAATAATTCGGCTCATAACGATATCGGCTGTCACGGAATCCACACAGTGACGAAAATTTCCAACAACCCACAGCAGGCAGATACTTGAGCTTGTTCATAGAGATAATTCTGCCAATCGCGATTCTAAGTTCAGTTTACTAAGATGATTTGTACTGCTATTGAGGCTCTAGAAGTAATAAATCGATTGAGATTGGGCCTAAGCCAGCTTGTGAACTACGTTGTGTAAAATACTCGCATATTTAACAAGCCTGTGTTTGACTACTGACCATCAACAGTTCTTCACTGTATCTCTAAATGCCCAGGATAAAGGCTGGGAAAGACACTACCAATAGACCCCTCAATTCCTTTCTGCCTGTAGTAATGCATCTATGAATTAGAATGCAGTTGACTTACGATGGCATTCTACGGGACAAGCTAATAAACAATGACTTTCTTCCAGCCAAGGCTGACGCCAATCTACCCCAAGACAAGGCTGAAGTATGAATGTTCCTTAACATTTCGTCGCATCACTAACCCCAGTTAAATGCCAGTTGGTAGTAAAGATGAAAGGGAGGAATATTAGAGTCTATTATGATGATATATCTTGCGTTGCTTTTATTTGCCTTTACCGTCTCTATTATGTCCCTATCCGCAACCTTTTCGACTTATTTAGGTTTCCAATTCCGTCTCCTCCAGCGTAACTGCATCTCCAAGAACACTAGCACCAACCGCGAACATTGTCGGGGTCAGCATAGCAAGTTCCCTCGCCGTCGGCACACTGGAAACCAGCCTTAGCAATCTCCTTGCATGCCGCCTCCCACTCCTTTCCAGCAAGCTGCTCTTCAGCAGATTGTTGAGTGCACTAGAACAGTTAGATACGCTCCAGTATATACCGAATGCACTTACTCGTCCAGAAGGAGTGTCGTAGAAAGCGCCGCCCCACTACCAGAGTTAGACTTGTGTCATCAATTTATATGGAGGCGACGTTTTACATACCTTGTAGTTGGCGTCGTTGTAAGAGGTACAGGCGTTTGTGGTCATACGCCAGTTATAGCTGTCGCCATTGTGGCAAGTGCAGCTATTGTGAAGGTCTGCCGCGCTACGTACATGTTAACCAACTGCTTCTCAGAGTCGATGCGGCGATCTCTTACGCAAAAGCAAGGAAGAGAAAGACGGAGAAGGTTTGAGCGAGCATGTTGTTGTTTTAGCTGCGTTGGCTGGCTAGTGTAAAGACTGGATGAACGACCGGATGAACGAACGACTGGATGAACGATTGAATGAAAGAAAGTCGGAGAAAATAACGAGCGAGCGAGCGAATGAATGAACGACAGGCAATGCAATGGAAATATCCAAAATGCGATGGTGAAACGAATGTGAGGTTGGGTGACGAAGGCAAGAACGGACAGAACGGACAGGAACTTATACTTGG
The DNA here is from genome assembly GCA_037954315.1 of Neonectria punicea. Classification (NCBI taxonomy): domain Eukaryota; kingdom Fungi; phylum Ascomycota; class Sordariomycetes; order Hypocreales; family Nectriaceae; genus Neonectria; species Neonectria punicea. The sequence goes on along the minus strand of JAZAVJ010000022.1, from coordinate 5,233 downwards.
AATACCAGCAATCAAGTATGTTCTTTCTAGACGCATTTCCCTAAGTGCTCTGTACTAGGACGGAACGACCGATGCAAATTACCAACTCGGGACAATGCCAAGACGATGCATGAACAATTATTAATGAATACGGATGTCTGAAACTAAGGGATGTTGTCACTTTGGAGGCTGAGTGTAGAATTCGTCCTCCAACCGTCTTACTCCTTTCCTTGTATTAAACTCTAAAATCCCCGGATGACCTGCCATCCGTCTCTTGACTAGACTGGGAGATCTTCCGTACAGATCTGAAGGGTCCTGAGGTTGCATCTGCATGACCTCGCGCAGTGGAGCCCACAGGGTTCATGACGTGATGGGTTCGAAAAATGCTAATCGCCGTTCCTGATTTGGAACCCTTGCTCACTTGGAAACTCGGAAAGTCGGATAACCTAGCACCCGGAAGAAATTCTCCACGAGTAAGTCAACATTGCTACCTATTGCCCCAATGGGGTCGTAAGACACTGGGCCATCAGAAACGGGTACCAGGCGTCCCTTCATTCCGTATTGCCAGCTCCCTGTGCTGGGCTATTCGTATCCCTTTCATGCACTACCGTCGGGGTTGTAACAAGACATCGAAGGGAGCTGTTAACTAAATCTGATCATATGAAGCCACTTCCCTCCGAGAAGATAAAAGGCCTGCTGAATTGGAGCAAGAGTTTCCAGAGAGTCCTCAACATCACTCACACTCGTTATTCATTTACGTTCATTACAACTTTCACTCACTGTGATCAATCACTACATAATCCCCCCCCCCACAACTATCAGTTCTTTCAACCGAGTCACGAAAATGATCCCTTCCGTCGCTCTGGCCGTGTGCGGCCTCATCTCACTTTCCAACGCCGCTGCCACCCCTGGTCCCCTTTCTGCGGACGATGTCATCATCCTGGCGAGCGATGGCAGCTCTCAAATCATGAAGGCCACCGATTTCGATAGACTTGAGGCCAGACGAGCCGCGCCAAAAGCCCCAATCACTCAGAACATCACGGATCAAGCGCTTCGTCGCCGTGCCTGCGAGAAGAGCACCGAGCTTCAAGTGTTATCCGACGAAGAGTTTCTCAACTGGGACATCGCGATCTCTCCAGTCATCAGCAGCGTCGGCGGAAAGGGCACCGTTACTGTGTCCTCGGGTTACGAGATCTCCAACTCGGTGTCTGTTGGCACATCGTTTAGCATCAGTGCCGCAGAGCAGATTCTTGGGTTGTCGCTCTCGGTTGAAGTCTCTGAGTCATGGTCCACCTCCCAAGAACAGTCCTTGACTTTTGAGGTCCCTGATGGACACCATGGTGTCATTGTTAGTCAGCCGTACGTGCGCCGTGTCCAGGGGAACATCCTCGACGGCTGCACTGACAGCTGGGAGAAGACAAGTTACACCTGCGACAGCTATGAGAGCCAGGCATACGGAAATCTCAACTGGGTGAAGGGATTGATCCGTCTCTGCAGCAGCAAGACATACCCTATTCCCTACTGCATTGGAGAAGGTAGCCATAAGTAAGGCACAATGTATTTCGGTATTCCGTGCGGGGACGAGCCTCTTTTGAACGTAGAGGAGAGGATAGGGCTTTACTTAATACACTTAGATCGGGTCAGGAATTGGAACTCTTTTTGCCTTTTAACGTGACTGAACTGCTACAGGACTCTTAGCTCAGGGCTCCCAAGCCATCGCTCGCTGTTTGCATGTTCCATTTACCCTTCAGGCCCTCTGTATACTCCAAAGGAAATAACCTCTCTAATTAAGTATCCAATGCGTGTATTGAGAGCATGTCATTTTGCAATGGTTCCGTGGCGTAGTGGTTGCTAGCGGTTTAGAACCCCCTTATATTAGGAGCACACACTATCTAGCAATTGACCTTGTTTAAAGTAGCTTCGACTGAGAAGCGATAAAGTATAGTGTCAATCCGACGATAAAGATTTATGCTATATGTCTGGCTCTAAGTTCGATGCTGTCGCATTGTATCGCATTCCATTGGTATCCTGAGACGAAACTTAAGTGTTATCTTAGTCAGCGTGGTGTGATGGTGCTGAATGGCACAACGGAGTTTAATGCACGTAGGATCTTACGGCTGAAGGTCACTACTTAAAGTGGTTGCTTCGCCCAGTCTTAGGCAGGGCACGCTTTTTCCTTCCTTACAATTTGAACCCACCTTTTGTCTCTTTGCCTTATCTTGCCCAAGCTGTCGCAGCAGCTCTTATCACCTGAATCCACTTTCTTCCAGCTGGATGTTATCTAGAAGCACTGTATCTAGTGCCTGAAAGCTGTTCAGTCTTAATAGCGTTTCTAGTTGTTGCTTGAGCTTCGATTTCATCTGAGTATTCCCTATTCTGAGTGGACATTTAACGCTAGGTCAATGTAGCGTCTCTATCTACGAATTTGCTCGTTTCACGAAAGATCCCAGCTGCTCTTCAATGTTAATAGTGAATCTCATCGTAGAAGTGGCACCGTACAGTCAATCTAGTACATGCGCCCTAAAACCAACTGTCCTCATGCTAGACTGAGAGGCCAGTGGAACTTTCTGTGTCGCCAAAGTGATGTTTGTCGCTTACAGCTCTGGCCGCCGTCAGACACACTTTACGGCAAAGAACAGGCGATTGAACCATGTATCAAGGCCTATTAGTAACAAGTCATTTTCGATTGACCGGTCTTATTTCGACTAGTCACACTCCGACCCGTAGGCAATTCCACCCCGACTAGTCATATACTCGACTAGTAGGCAACTTTACGTCGACTAGTCCGTATGCTGTCTGCTGATCCTCAACCCTACGAACTTTCTTCCCGGACGGCCAGGTCAGAGCGTGGGAACATTTACAGTTCTCTAATGAGCCTTTTGTAGGCGGGATTTGGGATTTTGAACGTCGTTCCTCACTTTATACAGGACTTCTGAGATCTTCAACTAGCCAGGTTACTCCTGCTCATAAATCAACCAGCTCACTCTCCAATGCTGTCAGAGATACCTGCACACTGACGTCATGAAAGGTCCTTTTCCAGACCCGCATAAAAACCGCAACAGTCAATATTCGACACCCTCCTTTTCAAGCAAGGCTTTGATCTCAGGTCTGTTACAGGGATATAGACAGAGCCTTGTCCGGATATTCCCATAAAAGTCGCTCGAAGGTTTCGTAATCCATCGTCCTGTTCGTGTTGAACTGACGCCGTGGGTCTTTTATATAACCCTTTGACTGTGCTAAGACTACACTTGTGCAAGCAGTAGGGATTTAGATCAATAAAATAGGAAGAAATCCGCAGTACATAGGATCTCACCTATTTTATTTGGCACCAAAAGTCACAGCCTCTAAGGATCTACATCACAGTACGCCACACTCCACTACTGCTATATTTTGGCTTTTAAAGTCACATTTCGTACCATTAATCTCCCAGGCCTTTGTGGGGAATATGGGTCAAGTGTACCTCCGTAGTCTTAGCACAGTCAAAGGTGTCGGAATTGCTCCTAAGCTAACGTGGGTCCGGGTTGCCGCAACTGCATCCCTGCTACGGAAGGCCATAGGGACCGATGTCCCAAAATTATTTTTTGATGTGGGCACCCTCCCGTACGGTACCCTAGGACCCCGTTTTGCATTATGTGTTTTAGTTGAATATGCTTAATAAGCAGCGCCGAGGTGACGTAGGGTTACGTGCACTCGCTCTAAGGTCCGTGCCCTACTATGATTTCCTTCCCTTAATGCTGCTGGCTTTTCTTCCTTTTCTTCTTCCTTTCTTAACTATATATTAGAAGGTTAGAATCCCCTTATTCTAGCTTTAAATAATGCTATAGCTATGAATTTCATATTGTGATTTAATCTCTTATAGATTCTTATAGCTATAAGCATTATTTTAGGGTATATAATATTATAACCTTATAATATTAAGTTTCTATAATTATATGCTTTAGTAGGCTAATATTTACTATAGGAATATATTATTTCTTTCCTCTTATATACTACTAAATAGAGCATTTCGAAACTATATATCCCTATATACTTACCCTTAAACTAATTATAATTATAATAGCTAGTAAGGGTAGGACCCTAAAGGGCTAGAAGACCCTAGCCCTTAAGTCCCTACCCCCCTAGCCTAATATAGACCTAAATAAGGCAATATATAAGGATTTTAGTAAGTGCGTATTTACCTTACTCCTAGAAATCCTTCTTAACTTCTAGACCTATACTTTCCTATATTGCGATAATATATTAATATTAAACCTAAAGCTTATTATCTAGGCTTTTATAAATATACTAAAGGGTAGTACTATAAAGGGCTAAGAGTCTATTATCCTAACTAAGGTATTATTATTATTCCTTATTATTCTATATAGTTATATACTAATCTATATTAGAACCTATACTTACTTTATATTTATATAAAGAAGGATATTAAGAAATTAGCTAAAACCCCTTATATAATAAACTTTAATAGTAGCTAGAATTGTGACATAATACTCTAACACCTCTATAGTATTAAATAACCTACTATAGAGGCCTGCCTAAAGTGTATAAAGAATAATAGGGCCTTTAAGGGCTATGTTATTACTCCTAGTACCGCTTTATGTAGAAACTGCGATTAGAATTAGTCTAGAGTTGCCTACTCCTTTATAGGTATATATTCTATAATATAGTAGTATTTAGACTTTTTATATTAATTTAATTTTAGCTTATAAGTATAAGTATAAGGCTAGTAATAATAATAATAAGGGGTCTAAAAGTGATAATATAGATCTATTTAAAGGTATTAATTATAAGATATACTTAAGACTTATAAAGATTTTTTCTTATAGTTATTAGCTATAAGAAAGAAAAGTATAAAAAGTCTTAAGGTATTATTCTATCTTATATACTTCTATATATACTTATACTAATTCTTTCTTTAGCTTATTTACTTTTCTATTTCTTTTTTTAAAAAGAGTAATCTATATTATATAGAGAAGAGTTTAAGTTTTGTGCTTTTTATAGTAATATAAAATATCTTTATATTTATTACTATATAGGGGTATATAAGGGAAAAAAGATACCTATTTAATAGTTTAATTTAAATTTTTTTTACTTAAGATTTTTTTTTTTTATATTATAATATTTAATATGCTAACTTAACCCTATCTTATATTTTGCTAATTAGTATAATATTACTATATATATACCCTATTTTCCCTAACCTTTTTTTTCTTATATAGTTAATATTAATAAAAAACTATACCTAGAGTTATTCTTT